>PVHY01002413.1:0-73127 GCA_004024945.1 Uropsilus gracilis | reverse complement strand
GCTGTGACAGCCAAGTACAACAGTCACAGCAAAGACCGCATGGCTGCAGGAAATAAAATACCATTGGCCACTTGCAGAAAACATCTGCCCAGCCTGTTGATGGCAGGGGTCACCACAAGGCGAGTGGGCTTTGCAGAATCACCCCGAGTCTGGTATCTGAAGCTGGCTTAAAGGTATGTCCTCTTCCTAGATATTCTGCCTTATGTTCAAGAAGCAGCTGTCAAAATGAATGGGGGTGGCTAACTCTGATAACAGAGCCAAAACGTGAAGGCACAGCCCAGGGCCGGTGAGCTGGTGACTGAGAAATCAGAAATTGTCTCTCCTCCATCTACCCCACCTCCACCCATCACCTCCCCAAACAGCACTGAAATAGAACCATTGTTTCCCTTCTGGCCCCTACTTATAAACATATGTCAGGACAAGATGTAAATAAATACAATTTTCTATGTTGGGCGTCGGCAGGCTTTTTCTGGAAAAGCCAAATCATAAATATTTTAGGCTGGCAGGCTGTACTGTCCCCACCACTGTGGCTTCGCACTGCTGTGGAATCACAAGAGCAGCCACAGAGGATTTATAAACTAATGACCCTGGCCATGCTCCCATAAAACTTTATTTATGGACGCTGAAATTTGAATTCACATAAATTTCATAGCACAAAATATTATTTTTCTTTTGAACTTCTTCCACCCGTTTACAGGCTTGCATTGTTCTGAGCCCGCTTGCGGTCAGGTTTGGTCCACACAGTGTGCTGACACCTGATCTCTGGACAAGCTAAGTTGCGGTTTCCCATGAAGCTGCAAGCCTTTTTAATCATCTCCAAATTCTTGCTACTTAAGGGGGATTTCTGTACTTTCCCAAGTTGCATTTCTGAAGTCAGGCGATGCTGGCTTCTCAAGACTCCCCCAGACTATCCCTTTCCTGTTCTTTCAGCCCCTCAGGGCCTTGAGGACCCGAATTCCCCCTTCCACCAGCCAGGGTAGGCAGCGAGGTGGCCCATTCAACGGCCAGGCCCCCTCTGTCCCTGAGATCCGGTGCAGCTGTGCACAGCTATCCATAGGGTCACGGTGATAACAACCAAAATGAAAAGGAGAAATGGGGCATGGCGAGAATTTTTAGGAAACGGATTTTAAAACCTGACGATTTGCAAATATCTATGTCATCTTTGATGAGTAAGCTATACCACGACCCGTCTTGCGGAGGAGTCTTGGTGTGGTACCGCGGCGTTCACACCACAGGGCCAGCGTTAGAGCGAGATGCACGCCAGGCCCCGCATGAAGGGGCAATTCCCACACTGGGAGGTGGGGGCGAGACGCCGGTGTCCAGTCAGCAGCGTTGGCACGTCCACTGGGGCCTGTGTGCCCACCGGGGCCTCTGCGCCGAGCGTGGATGTCCTCTCAGACACCTCTGAGAGCCGAGCAGGCTGGGTGTTTCGTCTTTCGGCAATTTCTGGGAAGGCGTCTGAAACCGACTTAATGGGATTTTTAAAATAAAGGTCCCTGTGACACATTTATAACTGAAACGATTTGTTACACATTCCACAGAGTAGTTTAAAAAGACTTGAGAGCTTACAGAAAGAATTCGAAAGGGTTCGCATGGGAAAAAGGGGAAAAATTTATCTCCCCGTACAACACTGAAAAGAGAAAGGATGTTCATCGGTAGGGAAAATGATCAAATAGTATTTTGGGTGAGATATCTCTTCAGGGTCAGAGCCTGAATTATTTCCCTAAGGGACAGAATTTCACCCACATCCTTAAGAGCCCCCTTAAGGGAAGTAAATAAATAACATATATCCCAATACCACCATCCTTATCATTTCAACCGACTCTCCGCAGTGGTATTTGAATTCCAGTTAGTGATCAAGATGGACTGTTACAAGAGTTTAAAATCCAGGGACTGGAGTTTTATTGTTTCCCTCAACAAGCATGCTTGTCCCTGGTTTCTGCTGGGTCACTTGGCTTGTTTGCCCTCTGGCACAGGAGATGGAATCTATTTGCCATCCCAGCTGTAACCTTGCGCTAAGTCTGGAAGCTCCACCACTGGCTGCGGACAGCAGAGTGGAAGGAAACCAGGTTACCAACACCACACCTGTGATTCCCCTCCATGTTCCCCCTGCCGCCCGCTCTGGTCGCCTATAGCCCCAGGGTCCTCTGGGTGCGGCTGAGTTTAAGACTTCAAACACAGCTGGCCAGAATACCCAAGAGACACTCTGCAAAGCACTGCAACGGGGACAGGACGGAGGGGGCTGGGGCCTCTGGAGGACAGGGGCAGCTCACCACAGGCCAGGAGGAGCTGGAGCGCCACACACACACACACACACACACACACACACACACACTCACTCTAAAGTGAAAGTGCCAACAGCAAGGCCACAGAGCGCCAAGGGCTGGGCCCTGACTCAGTGCATGGTGCTGGCATGGTACACTCCGCACCTGAGACAGGTTGTGCCGGCTCTCCTCGGGTGCCTCTCCCGAAATCAGCACATTTGGCCTCCGGAAGGCACTTTCCCACAGAAAGCCGACTGTAGGCAATCGTGAGGTCCTGGGTCAAGCTTACGAGGTCCCACAGCACATGCAGCTGATCTAAGCACCCACCCAGCAGGGCCCACTGGGGCCCACTGAGCCCCAGTGCGGCGGTGCTGCTGCAGGACAGCAGAGAAGGCACGGCCCCGCATGCACGCCTGGGCCTGGCAACAGAGGACTCCGCTCCTGAGAAGGGCCAGTAAAAGCAAATCTGCGGAGGCAGAAAGATCAGGGGTGAACCGAGGGTTGAGGGGGGTGGGAGGATGTGGAGTAACTGCATAGGGGCCCTGGGGTTCAAGTGGAATAATAAACTGTTCTAAAACTGAATTGCAGCGATGGTTACACAACTCTGCCAATTTACTAAAAATCACCAAATGATAAGCTTCAAGTGGGGGACTGCGCTGACGTAGAAGGCTATGTCAAAGAAGTTGCTAAATAAAGAATTCCTGGCCTCCCACCCTGAATGAGTCAGATGCTCTGGGGGTGAGTGGGGGCTCTCTGGGCCTTGGCAAAGGGCAGCCAAGCAGACAGCCTGTGTCAGAAGGGCCAGAGCTGGCATGTGGTCAGACACCGCCCACAGAGAGGGGGCCGTGGCAGAGGGTCCATGAGCCTGGGGGACAGGCCTCCGGGGGCTCTGAACAAGAACCAGAATGTAGTGTGGGGGGCAAATGTTTGACTGGTTTCCCCAACTGCTGTCACAGGCAGTCAGCCGAGTCCTGAGGGGTGGATGGGCAGCAGGTTCTGAGTGTCAGGGAAATGGTGGCAGGGAGGAGCCGCAAGCTGACGCCCAGGCCCAGCGCTGTCACTGGGGAAGCCGTGATGTCCAGTCTCCATTTCCCCTGCTTCCTTAGTGAGGGCAGGGTTCACAGAGTGCGAGCTATTCTGAGAACGACACCAAACAACCACCACCTTCAAACAGGGCCCAAGCAGTCCGCCTTATCTGAGGACGACCTTTCCACAGTTATCAAGTTGTTCTAGCGTCTTCTGGAAGCAGCCCTGATTGCACCGAGACCACAGAGAGACAAAGGCTGTGTCCAACTTCCAGCAGGAGCAAGGCACGCTGCTCAAGGGAAACAAAGGGTCGATTGTGATAACACCGCGGAGGCTGGAGGCCACCGAAGAGAATCACAGCCTCACAACACCACAGAAACTTCCAGGCCCGTACATGGCGAGTGAGCGAAACCCCTCATCAGAGGCAGGCTGGAGTCTTAAGCAGTGGGACTGGAAAGATGCCAGCACCCACAGCGCTCACCTGCGCTTTCACTGAGGGACTAAAGAACTCCCAAGTCAGAAACCATCTGTGGTCAGACTTGCCACGAGATGCGAGGTGCTCATTCACTAGCCACTGTTTATGGAGCGCTCACTAAATGTCAAACCCTGGGCAGGAAGAAAGGAGAGCATTGACGCCCTGTTCCCACCCTTGGGGAGCTGAGTGGAGAGACAGGAATGCAAATAATCAGTGTGGTTCAGCATCCTGGGACAGAAGGGAGAGTGGTGGGTTGCGTGGCCGGAAAGAGCGGGGAAGGAGCCACTGGGCTTCAGATCAGACAGACCCTAGGGGGCTGGGGAGCATCCCACACCAGGGCACAGGAGACAGGGGCCAGAGGTCAGCAGAGGCCATTGGTGGCTTCTTGACAGCAGAGCAGCACCTGATCTGAATTTTCGAAAGAAAGTTCTGGTGGCGGAGCCCAGGATGAGGCCCGGAGGAGGCCGAGGGCCTCGGCAGCATCTGGGCCAGACAGGAACTCAGACTCTGGCCTCTCAGGCCCTTCCTGGCTGCCACGCGGCTATTTTAACAGAGATGTGATGGCAGAACACGGACTATAAACAAGCAACTTAAAACACATTCTGCAGCGCCAAAGAGCAGCTTCTAAAATCCGGAGCTCTCTTTGGTCAGGGGATGATGAAACTGGAATTCATGGATCATAAGCTACTTACCAGCTTTCTGATATGAAATTTCTTAAAATGTGAGCAACACTTTTTTCAGACAAGCACTTTCTCTGTGTGGCTTCATTCTTGGATAGGGCATGTATGTTTGCAGGGCAATTTTTCTTATGCCTATTGTGTGGGTGTGAAAACAAAGGCAGACACCCACTAGATAAACTATATGATGGGAACTAAGGTCTTGGGAGCTGGACAAAGGCAGCAATTTCAAGGTTACTGAGCAAAAGGGAGCCTCTCAACCGATGTTCATGCGAGATGCTGGCCTGGTTCCACCACAAACTAACCATATGGTCTAAAAATACGTCCCTTGATCTCCGCATACCTCACTTTATTTATATTTGCATCAACACCCTCACACAACTTTTCAGAGACTATAATAAAACACCAAGCCAGAGAATATTCTGAAACCTTCAAACCCATGCATCACAAATGCTGAGACCACATCTGTGTGTTGAACAGCAGTGTCACGCATTATAGAAAGGCACATAACACAGAGTGTTTGGGTAGCTGTGGGCCCTCTCTGTTCCCACAAGGAAACACACCACAGATGCAGGCCAGAAAGTCCTATGATTCGTGCTGTGCCACAAGCTTCAGGGAAAAAAAAAATTCACCTGGAAAACTGGGTGAGGCTGGTTTGGAGGGATGACGACTAGATTCTGGGTGGAGAACATCATAAATCTTCACTTGGCCCTTTCGAAAGGTTAAAGAAAAAGTGTGTTCCAGCACCACAGCTGGTTGGCTGAAAGAAAGCTGTGGGTGACTCAAAAGAAAAAATGGATTTTTTTTTTTTAAATGGAGGCTTTTTCCCAAAAGGCTGTTTAGAAGGATGAGCAGCCGACTGCGTGGAGCTCTGCAGCTCTCCCTGCATCCAGCTGCAGGCTGCTGCCCTGCATACTTTACCACCAGCTTCTCAACTGATTAGTCACTGAACAAATATTTGTTGGGTTTCCTTCCATGAGCCATCATGAGTCAGAGAGAGGGCCCTGCTGGAGCGAGGGCCGACAGAGCTGGGGGACTATCGAGGAAACGGGGATTCTCCTGCGGGGTGACAGTGCTCTAAAAAGGGTACATGGGACCATGTGGGCAGAGAGGGTCGTAGTGACCACACAATCAGTGTCTATGGGGCACCGCTGCCATGGGCCTGGCACTGGTTCAGGTGCCTTACAGGAGCTAATTCCCTGAAAGCTCACAGTAATTCTGAGGGGGCAAATATCATCTCCATTTTATGGATGAAATCGAGGCAGAGAGGAGTGAAGTGACTTGCCCAAGGTCTCACAGCCAGGCTCTGAATTGGGGTTTTGCATCACAGAGCCTAGTCTTGACTTCTGTTTTCCAGACGCTTTACTTGGACTAGTTCATTTTGATCCTCAAGAGAATTATGCATGCAAACCTGTTATTATACCCATTTTAGACATGAGACATCCAGGCACAGAGAAGTGAATGCCCAAAGGTCACAGAGGGCACACATTACAGCTGAGGATACCAGAAAGGCTTCTGAAACCAGTGAAGGCCTCTGAGACCTAATAGGTGAGATGAAGTAAGAAGCTTGGATGTCAAATAGCAGAAGGATACACTGAGGTCTTGAGGGCAGAGTAAGAGAGAGAGCAGAAGAACAGAGAGGGTGATGTATGGCAGAGGAGAAACTCGTCCCCTAAAGTTCAGGGGCATAGGGCATGCTGAAGCCTAAGGGTCAAACAGGACAACTGAGGAACCTTGGGTATCTGGGCCTTCCACTGAGTCAGAGGTAGTGGCCATTGATCCCTGGGGGAGGGGGACAGGAGACCAGGATACATGTGTCCCCTCTGAGGACAGTTAGAGCCTACTGAGACGCATTGGTAGAAACTGAGAGAAGTCCTGTAGGACTCTGGGCCTTAAGAATGCAAATTAGGTGGTGGTTTGGCACTGCACAGAGGGGCAGGAGCCCTGAGAAATACTCTTGGTGCAGGGACATGGGCTACTAGTATTCCAGGTTAGCTGGAGAACTGACCTGCACAGGGACGATTTTAATACTACCCTGAGATAAGGTGAAGATTGTGGTAAACCAAATGTGCAAAAGCAACAACAAACCTAGACCTGTGCAAACATGGACCAGATCAACTCAGCCTCGTGGGAATGGCCTGGCAGAAAGGGCATGGCATGTAATCAAAACAACAACAGAGACCCCAGGAAGCAGGATGCACAACTGAGCCAGAGCACTACACTGAAAGGTAGCCAATAGGGTGAAATTATCTTACAGAGATTAAACAAACAAACAAACAAAAAACTATGATAAATATATAAGAGTCTAGTGGAAAATGTGGACAAGAATGCCTGGATAAATGAGGGGTTTCAGCAGTGGCTTAGAAATGGAAACGATCCAAACTAAAATATAAAGAGGCAAAGTTGGAACAGAGTATCTGAGACACAAGGGACAATATCCAATAGCCTACCACACACTCACTGGAGTACCAGAGGGGAGAGGGGGAGAACTTGGGGCAAAAGAAAGTGCTGGAAAAATGGCTGAGAAGTTCTTGGAGTGAAGGAACAACATCAGCCCACTGAGCTCACCTCAGAGAACTCAAGGATAAAGACAAAGGGGGAAAATTTGGATACTAAAGAGTTAAAGAGAAAGTCTGGAAAGCAGACAAGTCTTGAAAAAAAAAGTACTTTAGCCAGGTGTGTGGTGGCATGCGCCTATAATCCAAGCGCTAGGAGGCAAGAGGCCAGGGAGTGTTTGAGTTCACGGGTTTGAGACTACCCCAGGCAACAGAGTGAGACCTGGTCTCGAAAAAGCAGCAGGGCGCAGTGGTGGGCACCTGTAATCCCAGCTACCTGGGAGGCTGAGGCAGGGGATCACTTGAGTTCCCGGGATCGGAACTACCCCGGGCAACATAGCAAGACCTAGTCTCAAAGAGACACTGGCATAGCTGACAGAGGAATGACATCTTTAAAGTGCTAGGAGCAAAGAGTCAACATGTTTTTATACATCACGAAAATGAAAGCATTCCTCAAAACTGAAGGCAAAATGGAAACTTTTTTGGGAGACAAAGGTTAGAAAGAGTTCACCCCTTGAAGTCCTCATGACAGCAGTGTGGTGGGGCTGGGGTGGGGTGAACTCAGGTCTGTGGCGTCTATGCTGAACCAGTCTGGGGTGGGGAGAGCACCCAGGGAAGGAAGGCCAGAAGCTTCTGCTTCCCAAGCCAACTGTGATTAGTCATGGCTATCATGGCTATTGTCAAAGGAGGCCTGAGAGGCTGTACCCCAGCTCCCTGAGTGAGAGGGAGAGCCAGCTGGCCAGCTAGTGGCAGAGGAAGGGGCAGACAGAAGAACCAAGGACGTGGCCTAGAGATTGGTGAGTCTGGCTCTCTGCCATGTCTCACACTGCACTGTGCAGGCAGTGAGGTACAACGAAGTGTAAGAGATTTTATCTACTTTCTTGTAAAATATTGGGGTAGTTTCACCAAAGAGGAAAGCTAGCTCTCATATCTCAGATTTTAACCTCATGATTCTGAGGGCTTGACAGAGAAAAGCTAAGTTTTGGGGTCTGATGGACAATTTAAAATCAACTACTTTTTTTTTTTTTTCTTGAGACTAGGTCTCGCTATTTTTGCCCATGGAACTGCAGGCTCTCATTCCCCAGGGTACCACAGACTCAAGCAATCCCCAGGCTCAGCTTCCCAGGTAGCTGGGATTACAGGCGCACACCACCATGCCCAGCTGTTTTTTTGGGACTAGGTCTCGCTACAGGCCCCAGGAGGGACTCAAACCACAATCCCTAGCCCCGGCCACTTCATAGGCTGGCTTAAAGGCATGAGCCACCGTGCCCGGCCTCAACTACTTCTTAATTTTGGCACTATTGACATTTTGTTCTGGATCATTTCTTGGGGCAAAGGTGGGGGGCTGAGTGCTGTGGAATGACTTGTAGCATTCCCAGATCCTACACCTCAAAAATCAGTGGCAATGTATTCTCCTCCTCCCCTAGGGTGCCACCCAAAACTGGAGACATTGCTAAACTGGGGTATTTGTATGTGTTTGTATGTGCTTGTGTGTGTCTGTGTGTGTGCATGTACATACACAAGAATCATTTGGTAAGTGGAAAGAATATGGTATCCAAAAAGGCTAAAAAAATGATAGTCTTTCTATATGAAGTGTAACGCAGCTTATTCCTGCTAAAGGGGCAGGAGGTCTGAAATAAGGTAGGTTCCACCGCTGATGTGATGACCTAGCAAACAATGCCTTTGTTTTAACTAGCTCTATTTCTGATTGTGCAAATTTAGGGGATTCCACATACTGGAAATTGAAAGGCTGTTAAATCTCACTTTAGTTCTGATCTACAGACTGTTTCTTTTTTTAATCCCCTGAGAGTTATTATGAACTGGCTATATACAGTATGATATTTTTTAATTTCTAAGAGTTCTGTATCTTTAACAGCCTTTTTCTCTTACTAGGTGTTAAGAGGCTTGCTGAGGACTTTTCTCACATCCCTCTGGCCTGCCCTTGACAGTGAGTGAACGATGCAGCTACCCTTATCTTACTCATTCACAGAACTACTTTTTATTACGTCAGCTGGGACTTTTCCAAGTCGTTTTTTCTTAATTTCCAAGAAGTTTCAAGTATCTCTTCTCCAACATCTTAGGGGCCAGAAGTAGAGAGAATAAACACCTGTGCACAGTCAGTCATCTTAAACAAATATGTCGCCACAACACCCCACATTCCCCTTCTCATCAGAAAATTTCCCCGCACCCCAGACAATTCCAGGAACCTATCAGAGGACACGACACAACAGCTCAATCCGCTGTGCTCTAATAGGTTATTATGATCACTGTGTTCCTAAGAGTTTAGCCAAAATTCCAACTATAAAATCAATTGAGATAAAAGCAGGAGGGGAGTATTAGAACGGAGTGCCTCAAACTGGCCTGGGAATTCCTACAGCACTTCTGGGCAGACCTAGCTTTCTACCATATCCGAATGTCATCCAAGCAGGGTGCCGGTCTTACCACAAACACTCTCAGTGCAAGAGCATCTTACACAAGCAGGTCCTCTTCACCACTGGTAACTCTGAAAGCAGAAGAAAAACTACCCATAAAGTGTGAGCTCAGCAGGAACCCCAGTCAGTCGGCCATGTGCTGGCTGCCTGGGTAAGTCACAGGCTGGGGCACTCTGCTGGGGGCCCAGCCCAGTCCCTGGCCTCAAAGCTGTATCTAGAGATAGAAGGAATCTCTAACCTCTGTTTTGAAAGGACTGAGACAATCGAGGCAAAGTGCTGCTTCCTAGAAGGCTCAGAAAATGTTCCTGATGGTATGACATGGGTGACAGACAGACTCAGTTCACTCTTTACCATTAGACACATTAGAGCATGTTCCTGTGCCTTCCTTTTCTTACCTGGGACAGAGCTCATACCTGAGCCAGTATCTAACTGGCACCTGGAACAGCAACTGGCACATGTAAGCATCCAAATCAACATCAGTTACTATTATGACTACTGCCTTTTAGGATTAATCTTTGAACACAATTAGTATCTGGAAATTGTGAATGATTTATTTCTAGTCATAGTGAGGAAACTGTGTGAGAGGGAAGATGTACTGGAGGCAGGGAAACCAAGGGGAATGTTATAAGAGATCCAAGAGAGAAAGGAGGAAACATTACCCTAAAACAACATGTGAGCAGCGGCGAGGGGCCAGAGCGTTGACAAGAACAACCAATAGGACTTAGTGACTTGATGTGAGTGGGAAATAAGAAGGAAGAGCCCAGAACTAAGACCAAGATTCCACCTTGGGTGGCTGGTTGGATAATAAGGCTCCAATCTAGAGTGAAAACCAGGGAGGAGGCAGAGCATGGTGGTGCATGCCTGTAAGTGGCAGCCTAGGAAGCCGTGGCCAGGGCCAGGGCCAGGGATTGCAGTTCAAGTATTGCTGGGGGGCCTGTAGCAAGACCTAGTGCCAAAAAAATAGCTGGGTGTGGTGGCATATGCCTGTAATCCCAGCTACCTGGGAAGCTGAGGTTGAGGATTGCTTGAGTCTGTGGTACCCCAGGCAACGTGAGCCTGCAGTTCCAGGGGCAAAAATAGCGGGACCTAGTCTCAAAAAAAAAAAAAAGAAAGAAAACCAGGGAGGATCTGGGGGTAAGGCCAGTAAGGTCAGCTCTAAGTGCTGAGCTGAGCATTTAGAACTTTCAACTGGAAATGCCCAGCATGGTTGGGCTCCATGGCTCTGAAGCACAGACGGGATAGCTGGAGAGGAGGTTTAGAGCATGCCGTAACTTAGCAGCATCCAAGAGTTGGGGAGGAAGAGTTCACTGAGAATGCAAAGGAGTGAAAGTCAAGGACTGCAGCCTTGGGGACCCGTAGAAGAGGAGCCACAGCAGGGGAATGGTGAGGTATCCCCAGGGAGTGAAGGAAGAAGCCAGGAAGGGAGGATGACACATGCAAACTGTGGCAGAGAGAACAGGCGAATGTTTCTGGGAAGCCAAGATGAGGGTGTTGGTGGGAGAGGCGGAAACCCAGCCACATGAAGAAAGAGGGAAGCTGAGGAAACCCTGGACACCAGGAGCAGCTGAGAAGAACCTGTGAGAGGGAGCGCTGACCATGTAGAGCAGACAGGGAAGTCCCCAGGAGAGTGTCCCTGAGGAAGGTCTGCCTCACAGAGGGCAGGCTGCTACTTCCTCCAGGGAGGAGGAAGTCATGATAGCCAGGAGGACAGATGAAGGGAGCATCCTAGACTGGGGAATGGTGGCAGCATCCAGTTTTCTCTGGAAATTAAGAGGCAGGTCATTTGAGGAGAGTGGGTGTGTCTGAAGGAGGGTGGAGTGGGCTGGAGAAAAGTGAAAGTCTGGCCAAAGCACTTAGGAAAATGGGATAGGAAATTCAGCCAAAGGTTGGAAGGGAGTATGAGAAACCCAGCTGAGTTTGCAGGCCATATAAATTTGGCAGCCCTAGCCTGTTTATTCTTTCTGGGTCACACCTGGCACCCCAG
Organism: Uropsilus gracilis; assembly: GCA_004024945.1. Classification (NCBI taxonomy): domain Eukaryota; kingdom Metazoa; phylum Chordata; class Mammalia; order Eulipotyphla; family Talpidae; genus Uropsilus; species Uropsilus gracilis. The sequence continues at coordinate 61,714 of PVHY01002413.1, read as the reverse complement.
GTAGAAGAGAGATGCAGTCAGATAGCTCCTTTGCAGAAAAGGTGAAGAAAAAGCCCAGATGGACAGTTTTGACAGTGACATTAGGAATAACTGACCTCCATCACAGAGTGAAGGGCAGGAAGAGCTGCTTGGGAATAGACGCTGAAAGGATAAGACTGCCATCAGATGGTGGACAAAGAATCAGAGTTATGATTTTGGAAGTGGTTATTCAAGCACCAATGACTACTTTCTGGAAAAGAACTCCAGCTGACATCCCCAGTGGAAGGAGAGAGCAGCCTTCCTTGCCTCTCCCAACACAACAACATCATTATTTCGAATTTGAACAATATTTTGAACTTGGTCATTTGTGAAGAAAAATGCAGCCTCAAAGCTTTGTGCTTCTGTGAGGACTTTCAGTTTTGAGAACAGTCTCAGGTATTTACTGAGCAACCATATTTCGTCTGTGAGCTTTCTGTTCTTGGTACCTGCTTGTCAGCGGGGAGTTTTCTGTGTTGGCAAGAGAGCTTTATGCATCGTGAGTATTCATCCTCTGCTGTGGCTGCTTTTACCTTTTTCCCCAATTTGTCACTTTATTTTTAAAAGAATCTTAGCAAATACTTTATGAATATGTACTTTCATTTTCCTGGCTCACATGTCATTCTTTTAATTATGGTCTATGACAAACAGGCTTAATTATTATGGTCAACTATTATGGTTAAAGTTATCTTGCATTGTTCTTTCATTACACTACAATGCCACTTCATGAAGTACTTTCATAGTTTCTTCTGTTTATTTTATGCTTTAATTTTTTACACAAAACTCTTAATCTATTTGGAGTTTATTTTGGCACATGGTGGTGAGTGAAATCTAACCTGACTATTTTCCCCCAATACTCACCTGTTCTCTGTTTCCTCACTGTCTTATGAGGCCAGCTTATCACCAGCTTCTTAAACCGACCAGGGTTTTTTGCTGGGTGGGATCAGGAGCCCTGTTTCACAAGTATAGGAACACAGAGAGGAGGCTGATTTGTCCTGGGTGGGGGGAGGAGGAGAGAAAGGAGAGAGAAAGAGGTGAGAGAGAGAGAAAGACAACAAGAGATAGGCATAGATGGGAATCTCAGCCTCTCAGACTCAAGTCCAGCTCACATTTTACTACTTCCCAACGACCCTACAGCAGTTTCAGTCTATTTAAGCTCTCATCTGAACGTTTTGAAAACTTAACTGAATTATGCCAAAAGAGTCTATTAGTAAAGGAAAGAAATTTGACCCAATCATCCAATCGGATCAAGCAAAGAAGTTTCTTGCAGCAAACTTTCCTACACCTTGAATATATTTTTGGAGAACAGCAGAACAAACACAGATGTGTGCGGGGCACCTCTATGGGCAATGTTTCTGTACTGAATGCTCCACAACCAAAAACTGCAGCTATGCTTCTCTTTAGCAACTGCGGGCCACGTAGACAGTTCCCGGTTTGAAGGTGTCTGTGAAGTCCCTAAAATTATAAGCAAATTCATGAGTGTCCGGACACACAAAACACTATTCTAGAGAAAGGGCTCTCAGAACTTCATCTAAATCCATAGGGGCAGGGCTTCTAATCCTCAAGTCTTCTCTGAGATTCAAAGACTAAACAATGAAGTTCATTGCCTTGTGATTTGCTAACCACTTCTTCTCTACAAGGTCTATTAACACATTGCCAAATATGCCCATTTAAACTCCTCTTAGGATTTCTCAACATTCTCTTCCAATTCTTTCCTCAGTCCAAGAGCATTACAACTGCTTCCTCCATGTAGTTGGAGGGCCACAAACTCAGTATTCTGCTTTTACGGTCACTTGCCAATCTTATGACTAAAATATAGACTAAAAGTTCAAATATTAGACCTGAAAAAGGTTGTGTGACTTATAAAAAAAAAAAAGAGGAAGAGAAAGGCTTGTAGATATCATTGGGATATTTATATTTGAGCAGGTCTTAAAACATTCCTCATCATGGCTCTGGAATGCCTAGTAAAGATGCAATCATCTACCCTTCATGATGGTGTTATAAAGTGTTACAAACAGTTCTATGCCTACATATTATTTTGGAGACTGTAAGCCAATCAAATAAGGGATGAAAAACAATCATTAAGATAGATAATGGGAGGGTAAATAGAACCATAACACAGATAATAATATAGACGTAGAAATTCAAAGAAGCAACAAAATTATCAGTTGTAAATAGTTTAATAAATTAACACATACACAAACATCCACATCACCCATGTTTACCAACTAAGTTGCCTTATTAGGCACTATTCTCATGGCCACTACCAGGAAATACCCTGAAATATCAAGGAAGTACATAAAAGCTTTATGTATATAGAGATGTGCCATGCTTATGTTGCAAATACAGCATTTCTCCCCAAGATTTATTTTGCAGATTTACTAGATAATAAATATCTCAACTTTAGTTATTCTTGTATCCTTAGGATTTATCATACAATAAATATTATTCAAATGAACAAGCTGCAAGCCACTCAAAATCACTAACGAACTTTTCTGGGAAGTAGCCATGAGGCAAAAATCTGTTATCCAAAATATAAGAGAATTACTGCAAAAGTAAGGGCGAAAGAAACCCACTGTACTGTTTTTAAAACACATCACAGATCAAAGTTATTAAACAGTGTGGTATCTGGTGCACACACACACACACATACACACACACACAACCCCCCAAAGCCATAAATCAATGGAAGAGAAATTTAACATGAGTCAAGTAGGTGTAAGAATTACACATTTTAAGAAAGAGGGGCATTATAAAACAACAGGAAAGTGAAGAATTGGGTGGAGGGAGGTCCTATTTTAGTCAACACTCAACCATAACACAAGTGTCCTCAGTTCTTCCCTTTCTCTTTTTTTCATCCCAAACATTATTTATGGTGTCAAGTGTTTTTCTTCCCTCAGTTGCCAATGCTGTTATCTAAACTCTGGCTGTTAGCACCTCTCTCTTCTCCTGTTGCAATACTTCCCATCTAATCTCTTTTCACCTTCTCTTGTTTCCCCTTCCTCCATAACCCTAAATGTATCTATCATTAGAGTTGTCTAAAGCTCCAACCTTCTGCTGATGTGGGCTCCCCAAATTTGATCACAGCAGTCCTCCAACCATGTCCCCCAAAACTGCTGGAATAGAAGCTTCTTGAATGACAGACTCTCATAGATGAGAACAAAAGCCAGTTCACCCCGCCTGTCTCCAAAGGTGGTCATCATGGCTCTTGCATTTTAGTCCTGCCAGTTTGGGGTTGTTCGAGAGAATATTATTAAAATCCTAGATATCCAAAAGTGAGATTACTAAGTGAGGTTACTTAAGAGGCGATAAGGGGAGACCAGTGAGGATAATGAAAATGAAAGAAATGAAATGTTAAACTGTAAGAAATTATGTCTGGAGAATTTCAGCATAGAACAGAAATCATCTAGTCAGGGGAAAGATGCCATCAGTGTATAATTATACAAAGGGAAAAAACTCAAGCGTATTTTGAAAGTACTGCAGGTACAGATAGACAATTCTAGTTCCCCATTTCATTGAGAGGTTAGGGTGACCTGGTACTGTTATCCATTAAGTGCGCAAATAGCACTATTTTAAAAAAGCAATGTACATACCTAATTAAATGTGACACAAAGACATGAAGCAAGCTGATGCTTCTGGGAAAAGGGCACCCAAACCTCACTCCAAGAAGGACTGCCCCGAACCTTCCATCTGCGAGGAACACGGTAAGTACTGAGGGCCGTACAATGAGGTTTGCCCATATGAACCCAATATTGGCTTCAAAGCTTTGAAGAACCATTGTACTCTTACTGCTGGATGGAAATGCATCTGGAGCTGAGTTTAATCACCATCATCACTCTAGCCTTGAGAACACCAGAGTCTGCCCACAGCCACTCTCTCTAACTAGTTGATTTGAAAATGAGTGGAACAGGTTTGTGCACCACTAAGAATCATCTGGTTGTCTTTTTCTAATTTCTAGATAAACAATAATAGGTTAAAGGATAAAACTGGGAGTGTGTGGGGTCCCCCCCCAATTCTTCTTCCCTCCTGGAATTCTCTGTCACTGTGCCTGCTGCCTCCCTGTTGTGTGCATATCCTGAGTCAGAAATGCCTTCACCGAACCCCAAGCTCACCTGGGAACCCTGTGCTTGCCTATGCTCCCTCTGCCCAGCACAACTTACAGTGAGACAGAAATGCTGTGGTGTATTGTCCTGAAGTACAGGTGGGCACGGGACCAAGCGGTCATTCTAGCTCTGCATCTGCAAGTATCCAATGACCACTAGAAATCCGAGCTGCTAGATGTATAAGTGTTCACACTGACAGGTGACAGATAGCTGGCAGCTGCTTAGAATTTCTGTGCAGTTCTGAATATTACATATTCAAATACTTGCATTCATTTGAGCACCTATTTAGTCTCCAACTGACTATTTAAACACCTTAACAGGCAAACATTTGGCTAACCCCAGGGGAGAACCCAAGAAACTGTAGAAGAAATGCTAATGAAACATTAAAGGAGAGATCAAATTGACTACCAGACCAAAAGGTATCTCTGATAAGGAAAACATCTAAAAGGAAGAATGATGAGAAAAGAGGAAGGAAAAAAGACTTCTTCGGACTAGTCAAAAGAAAGTAGTCTATGCAGACCACCAATAAACTGTAATGAACATGAAATACCAGGTCACAGGAAACAAGTGTTAAGACAACCGGAAGGCTGGGACAACTGAATACCATTCTTCTGACATTTGCCACAAATGAAGCCTGCCTATTTTCAAAGACAGTTATACAAATCACCAGGTTAGATTCTCTAGAGATTCTCCTTTATCATGTGAAACATTTACTGAGAGGCACCCAGGCATCAGTGTGCTCGCTCGAGACTCCCTCATGCATTCATTAAGTAATGCATCTGAGAACAAGAATGTTTACTTGCTTGTATTAAAATACATGAATAAATCACAATGTGGCATTAATATTTCACTCATCACACCTAAGATCTCCTGGAATGTGTACAATGGGCTGTACCCAAATCATCAGTGTGTCTGTTCCCCTCCAGCCTCAAGTTCCTGGGAATTGGTTATATTTTTAATCCCAGTCTCTGATACATAATAATAGTCTCATAACTGAGTTGGTAATTGAACAATAAAATTGACACATAAATGCAACTAAATAAATGATGCAGAAAGCTTACAGTAGGAAATACAAATACAGGGATGCATTCATGTCAACCTTAGTGGGAAAAATATGGGTACACATTTCTTAAAAGATAGTATTTGCTCAGGCTATGGTGAAACATGGCACTTATGGGGCCAGGCATGGTAATATGCATCACAGGGCCACCTTACTTGCTGTGCTGTAAATTAAATGCCAGTCCTATCATTTCAGAAGGTAATTTGGCAGTGGAATGTCTATATAAGGACTAACTTCCTACAAATGTGGTGATTCTACACACCAGGGAGTTCATCAGGAAAAAAAAAATCAAGGGAGATGACTATGGTCATTAAGATGTTGGACAACCACAGCAAATGGAACCAACACGTCATACAAAAGAAAATCCAGCTTAAGGCAACAAGCCAGTAGGAGGATAAACTGTGGGTGCCAATGGGGAGAAAATGAGAGCTTGAACTAAGTTCACGGGGAAAAATGGTGGTCACTGAACGATAAAGACCAGGTCACAAGAAGCGAAGGGGGCAGAACTGCCAGGTCATGGTGAAAAGCTCAATGCAGACAGCATGGAGTAGCGAGAGGAGCACTGCCAGGGGAACAAGGAGGTGAGGTGGTGATTAGTTTAGTGGTTTAGGGCATAAAGGCAGGTGCCAGCTGACTCCTTCTGCCAAGGATCCAGAGTATTGAGAGCACAACGTGGTAAACCACTTGGTCACTGGGACACGCAGTTTGTGACTGTGTTTCAAGAGACCTTTTATAAGACAGGTAGTGGGTAGGATTTGATCAGCAGGCGAACATTTGCAGCCCCATGTAGATTAGGGAATGCAGGGAAAGAGCCAACTTGAGCATACAGCTCATGAGTGGTATTTTAGCAAGACATTTAGTTTACATCAAAGCTCAATATAGAGATGAAGACATGCCAAGATTGGAGGCAAAAATTTGGTCATCATCAGCCACAAGGTAACAGTTTTGGAACTGAGATCACCCAGGGGAATGGTCTGAGAAGAGAGGAGACCAAACATGCTATAGTTATTTTGGGGCTTTTATTCCCTCTCCAAATTAAAAAGTTCAGAGTTTTCCATTCATAAGTGAAAAAGGCCCACTGCATAGAAAACAAGGCAATTCTAAAAGCACCAACTATCTTTTTATAGATTATCTTATACTCAAATACATAACAAAACATATATGTGAAGTATGATGAATATTGGTAAAACAATGTCCTATCACCATCTCAAGAGTAATTGATTATCAAAACACTACCATCCAGCTTTTCTTAAGAATTAATCTCTAAACTATAAGTCAAAGCAGACAGCCCAAGACCAGATAAACCTTATAGATGTTTTCTTTGGCCTACACACTGGTGCTTTTTTCTTTTCAATTGCCAACATTTAAATACTAAGAAATTAGGTGGGCACAGTGGCACGTACTTGTAAGCTTCAGCCTATGAAGCGGCTAGAGCTAGGGATCACGGTTTGAGTCTAGCTCGAGGCAACACAGTGAGACCTAGTCCCAAAAAAATAGCTAGGCATGGTGGCACATGCCTGTAATCCCAGCTACCTGGGAAGCTGAGGCTGGGGATTGTTTGAGTCTGTGATACCCTGGGCAATGTGAGCCTGTGCTTCCACGGGCAAAAATAGTGAGACCTAGTCTCAAAAAAATAAATACATAAATAAATAAATAACAAATTTCACATGGAAATCAGCATTCTGTAGTATCACTAAAAATGAGAATCTAAAGCTACACTGTGCCCATATCCACCATGGCAGCAGGTAACTAGAGCAGGGAGAAGCTCTCCCCTTGAAAAGAACAGGTACTCACTAGTTCATTAGTGTACTCACCACTAATTGCCTAATACCATTCTCCTGTTTCACTTACAACTTTCACCAGTCTGGGTATTTGTGTTTGTAACCCCTGCTACAGAATGTAGTTGTGGCTTCTAACTTCTTGGAGTAGAGAAACATTCCTTCAAGTAAAAATAAACTCCACAGATTCTCACAATAAGAGCATTTTAAAAGTAAGACAGGTCTACAACCCCTTACCCACCAATCTGAAATCTAAGCAATAAGAGTTTGGGAACTCATTTGGCAACAAAACTTGACCCGAGCTAAATAAAACTATTTGTAGTCTCTACGCATTTCGTTTAGTATAAAATACATCCATTTATTTCATTATAGGAATAGTAACATGCTTGATTAAGTGCTACTCTCCAGGTCTCATTTATTATTATTTAATAACACAGCATGCATATTTTTGCTCTTCTGAAATCTGAAAAATTCTGAATTTTGAAACTCATCTAGTGCCAAGGACTTGGATAAGAAAATAAACACACATGGGAAGCAGAGAGGAGTGTAATGATATTTTAAAATGGATTTTCACTTCATTACTACAGCATCAATGTACATTTGAGAAACAAAAATAGAGTGATGTCACAAGACACCTATAGCCTGGGAAGAACATGTGGGACATGCAGTTCCTCAGACCCCCAACAGCACGTCCATCCCCAAGGGTCTGCCAGGCATGCACTGGGAACTGTGGCTGTGAGGGGGGCCCTTCTTAGAATGATGTACTTCCTTCACTTATAAAAATAATGCCACAAAACCATGTGTTTTTAGGGTATTTCTCTTTTTCTGCAGTGAATAATGGGTTTTTTACTCACTTTTAAAACCCTGCTGGAATCTACAGATTCAATGCAATTCCTATAAAAACTCCAATGACATTCTTTAAAGAGATAGAAAAACAATTATAGAAGTACATATGGAATAACAAAAGACCTCAAATATCAAAAAGCCTCCTGGCCAAAAAAAGAGAGAATGGAGGGCCAACTATCCCAGACCTCAAGTTATACTACAAAGCCATCATAATTAAAACAGCATGGTACTGGTACAACAACAGGCAATCAGACCAATGGTACAGAATTGAGTGCTCGGAAATAAAACCACACACATATATATATATATATATATAGTCAACTAATCTTTGACAAAGTGGGGAAAAACTTACATTGGAACAAAGATAGCCTCTTCAATAAAATGTGCTGGGAAAACTGGACTAAGACCTGCAAATAATGGACCAAGACAACATCCTCACACCTTGTACAAAAACCAACTCAAAATGGATAAAAGACATAAATGTCAGACCTGAAACCATAATATACATAGAAAAAAACTTGGGAAAAACCCTCCAGAAAGTACAATTCAGAAACCCCTTTCTGGAAAAATCTACTGATGACAAAAAATTGAAGGAATACATAAACAGATGGGACTACATCAAGCTAAAAAGCTTCTGTACAGCAAAAGAGATGACAGAAAAATCTAAAAGAAGCCCAACTGAATGAAAAAAAATTTTTGCCCTCCACAAGTGATAAGGGTTTAATAACGAAGATCCACAAGGAACTCACACAATTAAACAAAAGCAAAACAAGAAGCTCAATCATAAAATGGGGAGAACTACAAAGAAACTTCGAAGAGGAAATACAAATGGCCAACAGGCACATGAAAAATTGCTCAACATCACTAGCAATCAGGGAAATGCAAATCAAAACCACAATGAGATACCACCTTACACCAGTAAGATGTCCCACATCCATAAAATGGGCAACAACAAGTGCTGGCGAGGATGTGGAGAGAAGGGGACACTCTTACACTGCTGGTGGGAAGTAAACTGGTCCAACCTCTCTGGAAAGCTGTATGGGGAACCCTCAAATTAATGAAAATGGAACTACCATATGACCCAGCAATTGTTCTCTTGGGAATCTACCCAAAGGAGACTTCAATGTGGGTACAAAGGGACACCTGTGCTCGGATGTTTACTGCAGCACTATTTATATTTGCCAGGAGATGGATGCAACCGAAATATCTGAAAACAGCTGACTGGATGAAAAAAATGTGGTACATATACACAATGGAATATTACTTATTAATTAAAAATGACAAATTGGGACGATTTTATGATAACATGGATGAACTTAGAAGAATTCATATTAGCAGAAACAAGTCAGAGAGAAAAAGACAGAAACCAAATGGTTGCGCTACTGTATGGGACATGGGAAAGATAAACAAAACGCCATGAAGAAAAGTTAAAACAAGCCAACACAGCCGCCACCACCACAACGGCTGCCGCCATCGCCCATGGTACTAGGCCCCTCCTGCTGAGGTACCAGCAGTAGGTGGGGCATAGGAACTGGTCTGAGAAGCTTGACCAGCTTGGCACATGGGATATGCGCCTGCCCTGATCAGCAGGTGTCTGCAGCTGCTGGTGAACCTAGGCCAGTGGTTGCACCCATTCAGCAACCATACAGCACCCACTGGGCCCCTCTGCCATCGACCTGGTGGGTAAAGGGGACGCAGGGTCTGCCTCGGACCCCCGGACCTGACCAGCGTGCGGGCAAGATTGGATCCATCCTTGATCCAGGAATAGCGGGGGGGGGGGGGGGGGGGGGGAGGATAACACCCTTTCTGCTTCACCCTCACTCCACTTAGCTCACAGGAGGACTAGTAGCATAAACCTATGCACACAGCGACATAGAATGGATGAGGGGCCAGAAAAGAGCCTGCGCAAACACATGTGTAGGACTCAGATGAAGGATCATTCAGAAAGACAGTAGACGCTGGAATGGAGAAACAAATGTAGTAAAGACCTATCAGACCTTCATCTATGGCTTCACCGGAAGCTGATGAATCAAAACCCCACGTGGAACTTGCCACCCAAGGAAACATGGCTCCCTCCCCAATCCTTGGGAGAGGAGCCCTGCAGAGTCAGGGCATTGGCTCCACAGCAAATCTGCAAACAGACAGAGAGGAGATGACCTGCAAGGTCCATCAGTGGATGCCTGCCCTCATGGAGATACCTCCTCACTGACAATGGCTGGGGGAAAGGATCCCCAATGCCAGAGGTCAGAGAAATGAGGTGCAGAGATAGCGAAACGGCAAGGAGGTCGTACTGAAGCCAGCAACTAGAAGACACCGATAGAACATGGACTGGCTGCCCAATGCAAAGCTAAGGACTACAAACCATCAAGCACAATGTGCCATGGCCCTGGAACACAGTCCCTCATCTGACAAATGGACACAGCCACAGAAAAAGAGACCAAAGAACCAATGAACCCAACATAAACCAAAAAAGAACAAGAAGAGTGGAGACTTAGTGAACACAAGGGGGTGGGGGGTGGAGGGGGGAAGACATGCCAGTAACCATTTACCTTATTTACTTATGTAAGAATTTATAAAAAAAAAAATTAAAAAAAACAAACAAAAAAAGCCAACAACCAAACTGAAGTATACAACTTCGGGGTGGGGGGGGGAACAGGGTGGGAACAGTCAGGGAGGGGGGGTGAACCCCAGAGATCACAGAGAGGTGAAATTTATATATAAATAAATTATTTAAAAAATAAAATAAAACCCTGCTGGGTACACTAAGATCTCACAATATGTGATGTACATGAGGCCACAGAAGATCAGATTCAGAAGAAGCTGCAATGGTCTGCAATTTCTTCTCAGCTCTGCTCTCAGCAGAGATAGGAAGGCCTCTCTTCAGACTGAGACAAAGCACAGCTACCTCAGAGACACAATTTTGAGCACCTCTCCTTTTCCAGGCAGAGGAATCTGTATGAACAAAACGAAGTGATGGAGCAGGTGAGGGATATGGAACATTACAGCCAGCAAGGGAGGGACAAGATTGGTGATGTCCTGTTTAGGAAGAGCTCTCTCATGGACAAGACTAGATTAATTGCACGTGGCACGAGAGGATAGCTCTGGGTCAGCAGGTGGAAGCATGGACTCCGCAAGAGAATCCGCACTGTCTCCCAAAGGAAGGGGCTATAGTGAGTCTTCTACACCTGAAGAGGGTTGTTAGAAGTCTGTGATCAAGGAGGGGCCATGAGGAGCAGAGAATACAAGCCAGGTGGGCACAGGACCTGGTGTCTACCCAGGACCTGCTACCAGTGGAGGAGGGGGGCTATGGGGAGGGAGCTAAATACTGCCAGGTCTTCCAAGATTTTTGAAGAAGTTGGAATTCCAGGTTTTCACATGAAAACTCCTAACTTATAAACATGGGCCAATGATTGCAATCAATTAATCAATACTGAATAGGTGAAACCAATCACATGGGTGGCCTACAAGCAAATAAGAGCAGAGCTCTCTCTGGTTTTGATAATTCACACACTCAGACAGCAGGGTTCCTGGGCCTCAGCACTGTCCACCTACAGGAGCAATTCAGTGCTTGAGGGGAAAGGCATGTGACCCAGTAGCACAGCCCTTCCCCCACCCCGCATCAAGTCATAACAATCAAAGATCTTTATGTGTTCCCTGAGGTCACAGCAGCCCTGGAATGCACCACTGGACTCTGAGTCCCCAGGAGTTTGGGAAGCATCAGTCTACCTCAACAAGGGGTTTCTCACATATGAGAGATCCGCATGAAGGGCACACTGACAGGCACTTTGGAATCAGAAATCTGCGTTTGAATCCAGCATTTCATCATTTACTAGCTTGAGGATTGTGGAGGTTCTGGCTTCCTCACTGCTAAATCAAAACCATGTATCATCACCTCTAGAGCTGGTGTGAGAAGGTAGAGAGTGTTTATCATAGCATCTGGCCCAGCAGCATCACAGGTGCCCTGGTGAAGAGGCAGTCCAGGGGCCCACATTCTGTCTTGGTGACTCAGAAACTGCACAAACTGAGCAAGTCGTTTCTCCTTCCTTGTGGAATGAAATGACAATCTCCAGCCAGGTGGTATGGCGAGGCACCTGGCAAACTAAACCACTACAGAAGCGGGGATCATTATTACTTTCCCATCTTTTCAGTTTCTGAAAAGGGAAGGATGAGGCGGTCAACAAACCCAGAGACCAGAGAATGCAGTCATATCAGAGGAAGGGAAGGGTCAGGGGAAGGGCACAATAATAACAAGGCTCATAAATCTCCAGGTCCTTGAATACAAGCATGGCCAGAGGTGACCAACGGGCCAAATGTGGCCATGGACATATTTTATTCAGCCCCATGCAGGGTCAGGGTGGCTGTATAACCAAATGCCATCTAATTTTCATTAAAATTCAGGTCTTGGGCTTTTCTCAAAACTCCAAAGGTTGAGCTGTATCTGACCGAGTAGAGAGACAAGCTCCCTCCAGATCTCCACAGCCCTCACCTGCTCCAAGGTGACTCATTTACAGGATGAGTCTGGCCCCTCCAGGCACTGGAGTTTGTATCTTGGCTTATCTAAAGGCAACTATCTGGGAAAGCATTCAGACCTCTAGGGAGTACTTCACTCCTGTACACTCCCTGCCAGCATCTAGGTAATAAGCCTCCCAGGGAGTTGCTCAGGTTCCTGTTTTCCTGGATACTTCTACCTCCTTCTTCAAGCTCCTCACCATGCTATATGCCTACTTGGATCCAGGACCTTACCTTCCTCAAATCCCCACCTGCAGCACTGGATGGCTTATTGACAACAAAGGTTTCCAAGAAACAAAACAACTTTCTCTTCAGCAGGGCTGCAAAAGATAGGATATAACATCATTCACCTCACCATCCCTTCCCTCCGCTGCTGGTGAGGGTACCCCAGTGGCCCTTTGGGCACCTGCAATCCCCCACTATCAGTCCATGTGAATGAGTGAGGCTGACTCCATGCCCATTTCTAGGGAAAGGCATGTGATCCAGGGTGAAGTTCTCTAAGTCAGTGCTGGAATTGTGGTCGCTCTGACTTGGAAGAAGTCTCTGAGCCTTCACCGTTTGAGGACAATGGAAGCCAGAGGTCTCCCTGTAGAAAGCCTTCCCAAAGACCTGGCACCAGGATCCAGCCCACTTCTGCATTCAGAAATACCAGGGAAATTCACTCATTACTAGGGAGGACTGGGGAGGTGGGGAGAGCAGGGGTTCCTTTGTCATCTCTGGCCTTCATCTTAACCCAAATACACCCAGATTTACAATTGTGATGCCCACAACCATCTGCCTTGAGCAATAAAAATTCTAGGCTGTTTTCTGCCTGCATAGAATTTCATTCATTCCCATCTCTGCTTAAGGCAGTTTGAAATGAGTTTTCTTGGCACCAAAAAAGACCTACTCAATATCAATGTTTAAAAGAAATGCTTGGTGGTGGAAAAAAAAAAAAGAAGCTCTGCTCACACTTTTTTCCTAATTTGTTGTTGTTGTTCTCTCCCTCAGAACTTTTTTCTTTTTGTTTTGTGCTTGCCTGCCTCTTCTACAGCTCTACTGAGCTCCTTTAGAGCAGAAACTGTGTCACATTTTGATTGTCTTGTGCCTTGTACAAGGGCATAGTTTGGGTTCCATCAGCATCTGTAGAATGGAGGAAACAAGAGGCAGGGGGACAAAAGGACAGAGACATCCTAGCCTCCTTCTTTGGGACCATCATTCCCATGAGGCCACCTCTGAAGCCTGGGCCCTGTGACACAAACATCCCAAGCAGACTCCTCCACCCGCTGTAAGCAGATTGCATCATGAGAACTAGCTCCTTCCAGCAATTACTAATTCTCCCACATGTCCCTCCCATGGAACATCACTGTGGAGTTGCTCACAAGGTTCTGAGTCTGGAAGAGAAGACTTCACTGCAAGATACTTTCCAGAACTATATGAGAACACATTCACCCATGCCATTCACAGAACTACACTCATTAGCTGGAGAGGGCAGAGGGACAGGGGTTCCTTTGCTTTCTCTGGCCTTCATCTTGATCCAAATACACCCAGATATGCAATTCTGATGCCCACAACCATCTACCTTGAGCAATAACAATTATAGGTGCTTTTCTGCCTGCATTTTCCCTCCCTTGTCTTTGAAAAATAGGTTTGGGAAGTCAATGGCAGTACAGCAATACCCTGGTAAAAAGTTTTGACTTTGGATGCATAATTGCCACACCCTTAATAGCACCATAATAGCTGCAGCTCCCACTGGACTCAAGTAATAAAGATTTCAAACAGAGTCAAAGGTCAGGCTAGAATTACTAACCCAGGATGAATCACCATTTAGCCAGTTCACATTGTCCCAGACTTGAGCCCACTCCACCTGGGCAATCGAGTAAGACCTAGATTTATAACTGATGAACAATATTTACTGATCACCTACCAGGTTACAGGAACCACAGCAACTGGGAATTACAGGCGAATGAACCAACGAGAACTGTTTAATGGAATGGAGAACACTGAAAAGAGGTAATTACATTATAGGGAAAATGTGCTGCCTGGGAGAGGGAAGGAGGGAGCTTCCCACCTACTTAGGAGCATCAGGAGAAGCTTCTACCACCATGAACTTTCAGGGGAAACCTGAAGAATGAGTCAGAGGTAGCTATGGAGCAGGTGCAGTGAGAAGCCTCCCAAGGGCTCCAGGGAGAGGCTAATAAGCAAGCTGGGCCTTTCCTGGAAACTGAAAGCAGACAAGTCTGGCTGAAAGTCAAGAGCCTGAAGAGACAAGAGGAAGCGGTGCCAAAGGGTTGTGCAGCTTGCAAAGTCTCAGAACTCTGCTTACAAGCGCGACATCCCTTGTCTGGTACAATGGACAGACAGGTCTAATAGCAATCTGATGAAAGTGCATATTGACACTCACTAAATATTAATTCCACAATGCATGTTACTGAGAAGGGGGGGGGAAGGATTCTTGATAGAAACAGATTCTTGTTAGAAACATTAGCTGCCATTACTACTTTGTCCACCTGCCTCTCAGCATTATTTCCAAAATTTTCCCACAAATAATGGAAATGTACACATCCAGAAGCCAGAGGACAGGGATGAACTCTGGGAACAGGATAAAGGCACATCAAGATAAAAGGGTGGAATATCAAAAAAAAAAAAAAATTAAATGATGAAACTAAGCAAAAAGTTAAGGGAAATGAAACTGTAAAAAGCAAATTTAGAAAACTCAAGAGGAAGTAAAAGTATTTTCACACACTCACAAAAAAAGAAGTGTACCACATGCTCTGCCAACCCAAACTCCCCCTTCTACCTAACTGTTGAAAAAAGCAAGAACTGTGAAAAAAGATCACACTTTTATGAAGTTATACTAGAATAAACAGTAGGTCTGCACCGCACGGCTAACCACCCTGCTAGACCTTGACCTGTCTGCTCCAGGTACTACAGCTCACGATGGTCACCTGGAGAAGCTCTCAGACCCACACGTCATGCCTCTAGCAGCCTGGTCCCCCCTAGATGCTGACATTTCACGATCAGTAAAGTTTCCTGTCAAGCTTAAAACGCTACCAAAGAAACACCGAGAAGCCTCTGTTTCCAAAATCAAAGCCAGAAAACTTTTCTTAAAACAGGTTGTTTTTCTTTCTTGGCCACCAGGCGTCTCCATAATCCCTTCCTCCCAGCTCCAAATTTCTAAATGTCAGGAACTTGTGGCAGTTCAGGGGGAGCCCCGCTTGGGAGAGAGCACCACCTTCAAGATCCCTCCAAGGGCGTCCTTACAACTGACAAGGCAGATCCCATCGCTTTTACCAGCCCTTTGCTTGCACTGCGGGCGGCACCTGTAAGGGGAAGGTTTGCCAGAGCGGCCCCCCACCCCCACCCCAGACAGACGGCGAAGGTCGCGCCCAAAGAACCGCGCTCAGCACAGCCTCAGGGTCCCAGCCCCCGGAGCTGCAGCCCAGGGCAGCCGCCAGCCCGGCTGGTTCCCGAGTGAGGAGCGGCTAGGACGCGTCCAGCCTGCACAGGGTAAAGCCGGACGGGGCAGACCCTGGGGAGTGGGGAGCCCGCGCGGGGGTGCGGAGGGCGGCGCGACCCGGCCGTGCGGATCTCTGAGGCTCAGGCGGCTGCCTAGAGCCAGGCCCAGGCCCCGGCGAGGCGCAGCCCCCGAGCCCGGGCGGCCGGCGGCGGGAGAACGCGACCCTCCGGCCCCAGCCAGCGCCGTCCGGTTCCCGCCCCCCGCCTGCGCGACCCCCGGCCGGCAGGCCCGCGACTCGCCTGCCCACGGTCTGGTTGGCCAGCTGCTTCATGCGGTTGAACTGCTTCTTCATGGCGGCGGCGGCGGCGGCCCGCGGGGCTGGGGCCGGGCAGGACAGGGACGGCCTGGCGGATCCTACATCGCTTCCCGGCCCAGGCGGCGGCGGCGGCGGCGGCGGCGGCGGCGGCTCCCAGGCCGGCGGCCCCGCCCTCGCCGCGTCACTTCCAGTGGCGCCGCCCAGCGGGACCGGCCTGCGGACAGCGTTGGGCCCAGGCGCCGCCAGGCCATCCAGGCCATCCAGGCCCGCGGCCGCGTCCACCCAGGCCTGCCGGTCCCCGCAGGGACAGCCGCCGTGGGGCGCGCTCGCTCCACGCGGGCGGCCCGTGAGGAGTAGAGGATCTGTGCTGCCCGGTGTCCGGTCCAGATTCCAAACTCACTGCCCGGCCGCTTGGCGAACACATGTGGGCGGCGGGCACAGAGAGGACCCCCGGTGGGCCGCCCCTTGCCCTGCATCTAGAACCACCAACTCCTGGTCATAGGGCTGGCTCTCCGGCCGCACAGGGGCCTGGAGGCAGCATCCCGGAGTCATGCCAAGGGCCCGTGCGAACCTGCAGCCAGATGGAAGGGCCACTTGTCAAGAGGGTCGTGGGCGTGTTCCCGCAGCCCCAGGAAAGCTCGCGTGCCAATCAGCGCTGGTCACCGCTGTCCCTGTGATGGCACGGCCTAAGGAGTGCTGATGAAGCCAGGGGCTCCCCTGCAGCTGGGTCCCAGTCCTTTGCAGGTGACTCTGTCAAGGTAGAAGGTTGTCATGAAAGTGTAGGGGAAGAGGTCCAGATCTGGTCATAGCCCTGATGCGTCCAGTCCCCAACTCTCAGCCCTGGCCCCCAGCCCCCTCCCTGCCCACCTGCTTTTTGCTTCCTTCATGACCCTCCAGCCTGGCCTCTGTGTCTATACAAGGTATACTGGTACTTAGCCTCCTGTGGGCAACCTTTCTGGGACACTTGGTGGGGGTTGTACAACTGCCCTGGAAGCTTGTTGCTGGACGATCTAGGTCAGTTCTGTTCACCTGCTCCATTTGGTCGAACCGCACGGGTGTAGTTGGCTAGCCTTGACTCCCACAGAGACTGCTTCTACTGACAAATGGGAAATGGTGGACTGCTTGCCATTCTTTCCTGGAGCCATCTTGAACATAGCAAATGATATACTGAAAAGTATGATTAATTGGAGAGATCTAACTCCAGCAGAAAAGAGATTGAAGCCATTCAGACAACGCTAAGATCTAAAAAACACCAGGTTTAAAAATCTGTTGTGATACGATATAACAAAGCAGAAAAAGTACCTAAACTTCAAGCCAGACTGTGCAGCTGAAAGAGCAACTAATTGTGGAAGCTGCAGCAACTCCAGCAGTCATCTCTGGAGCGTTTCTTGCATCGAGGGGAGCTTGTGCTTCCACTTGAACCATGCCAAAGCTAGAGGGGGATGCAGCTCTTTCAGAGGATGAGTGACAGCCATCCCAGCAACGTCAGCAAGAAGACTTGCACCAAAAGGAACATTCTCAAGCAGCTGCAGAACTTGGCCAAGCCAAGAAAGACTTGCCTCACTCCCTTCAACAAGACACTCCAGTTTGTCTGCCTTCCCGAAAGGGAAGCTGAAGAGAGAACCTAAAGGAAATCCTTTCCCAAATAGAAGCCCTCCAGCACAACTCACATGTGGTTTGGCATTTCAAAATGCAGTGTGAAACATTGTTTGTAGCCTATGAAGAGGTGAGACTGATGTGGGAAAACGTCATCCTTTGGAACCATCAGAGTTCTCTGGGGGAAATACATGCTTGTTGGACTTCTCAGGATGAAAACAGGACGGTGGGAGGCAGGCCTGCACGAGACTGAAAAGGCATTGTCAAAAGTCATGACCATGAGTGAGCTGACCCTTGAGGAACTCTCCAGCCAGTGTGATGTGGGGAAGCTCTGTGCTCCAGTAGGAGCAGGGAGGTTTCCTTCAACTACATCAAGAAAAATACTTGGAAATCACAGAACTCAAAAAAATTGAGAAACAAGAAGCAGAAAATAGAACAACCAAGGCTCTTTTGTCGTCTCATAAGAAGAGTGGAAGCAATCGGTTCACCTTATAAGAGAGAGAGAATTCTTTCCCCATGAAGGAAACCCCCAGCTTCAGGAGGAACTAGAATATATTGAAGCCTCATGAAAATGAAGCTTTACAGCAATCCATAGAGGGGAAAAAACACAAGTGTCACATCACTGAAAGAAGAAATGGCTCCTCTTAAAGAAGAACTGGCGCAACTGGCAGCACAGAGTGCAGTTGTACTTGTGATGGAGCCCAAACTGCCTGACATGATGACAGAACTCCAGACTCACATGTGTCAACTGAACACAAACAGAACTCATCCTGAAGAAGAGATCAAACCTCATCCAAAGATCATTGAAGAGTGAAGCCAGAGGAAGATGCAAGTCCTTCCAGTTTCCCAAGAACAGAAGCAGGATGTGGATGATTTCACATATCAAGATGAGCAAATAAATGTGACATTCTACTCATTTTGGCAAAAGATAAGGAAACTGAGAATTTGAACCAAACAACAGAAACAATAACTCATTGTCCTCAAGAAAACCAGGACATTCCAACAGAAAATTATGATATTTTACAAGTTGTCAAAGGTCAGGTGTTCATTTGGAAAATGGAAATGAAGAGCATGATGTCTCTAAAACCAAAGCACAAAGATTAGTCCAAGGAAGCAAAGAACCCAAAATAAAACAGCTCACCGAGGAGATTTTTTCCCACATGGACCAACCATTCCAGAGATGAAATGGGTAGATTAACACAAATTGTTCAGCAGAAAGATTTGGAAATACACAACAGAACTAAAGCATAGAACAAGAAGGGGGAGGGGGAGAAAACAGTGGAGGGGGGCACAAAAGACTAATATGGTGCATGGGTGATAAGGTGATGGGAGAACATCGAGGTAGAAAACAATGTATATTGTGTGTGTGTGTGTGTGCAAACAATAAAAATTAAAAAGATTTGGAAATACAAAATCTTCATCCTAAAATAGCTTGGATTTCCCACATGGAGGACCTCATGGAGCTGCATGGGTAGCAGTACACTTCTGCTGCAGGAAGGGAAGAACAAGTATTCACCATTTTAAATGAGAAGACTGGGGAAGAATAGCAATCTCGAAGGAGAGATTAACAAAGTGATGGCCATCACTATTTCTAAAGAAGCAGACAACTTAAAACTTCATGATGAAGGTAATAAACCATCCACTGAATATGAAAGTCACTTTCAAGATATGGACAAGGAAGCTGTGGGCAATCTACTGGACTCACATCAAGGGAAAGGCCTGGAGCTTGAGGCAGTAATTCAGGAATGTGAGCCACCACTGACACTTGTGCCAACCTCCAACACTGGTGACCAAGTTATTGGTGCATCTACCCATCAGTCTGAGGAGCTTTTATAGGAATATTTTAAATTACAGCATCAAGTTCCTGAAGAGCATCAAGAGACTGAAGGAGTGGGAACATCAAGTGATGACCATGGTGTAAAGTATGCACTGTGACTCAGTCCAATATGAAGAAAAATTTCAGGAGCTTGAGACCCAAGTCTTGACTTACATAGAAAGTAATTCTAGACTACTAAAGTATACTGGCCAGTTTCAAATGTGCAAAGGAAATGAAAAGACAGTCGATTATCAAGGAGGAATTAGCACAAATTCAACTGGTCATCATGCAGTTTTGCTAAATCAAGGATCTTCTAGTAGTTGAAATTGACCTTCTTTCAAAATAGCCCTTGACCCAGTTATCACTTACAACAGTCTGAGGACTCTCCAAGGCAAGTTCATCTGTAGCCTTGAGAGTTTCAATTGTCTGAAGAGGAAGTGGAAGACTTGAGAAGATCAGTGCAGGAAAAGATGCAACCATTCAGTTGCTCCAGAAAGAATGCCAGAAAATACATGACTCTATTACTTTCATCTCAGAATGAGAGAGAAAAGGAGAGGAACAAACCACTTCAGAAATGAAGCAGCTAGTTGAGAAACAAGATGACTTACAAAATTTACTTCATGAAAAAGAGCTTAACAAGAGAGCAAAAAGCGATGAGCACCTTTCTGAGTGAAAACGTGACCATCCAAGTGAATGAAGATGACATTTTAAGGACAGCAGTTATAAACCTGATGGAGAGAATATCCGATTCTGAGGCAGAGCTATGTCAAATAAAGGAGTAAAATGAAAAACTAGTAGAAACATCTAGAGAAAAGTATGCACCAATGCTTGCTGAAATGCAAGCACTAACAAAACAAGAAACCTATATGTGCAAGAGACTAAACTAAGCCCAAGAGTCATGGAATTGGAGGAAGAACAATGGTTGTCTTCAGAATGGAAAATGCAAGCCATGAAGCCAAGACACTATGGGTCCAGTTGAAGGCTGTCGCCAAACGGAAAGATGAACTTGCCACCCAGGTCTATGCCTGAAAGGAATGAGAAAGCCAGAAGTCTCAAGTGGGCATGGGTGTGCACCTGTGTAAATGTGCACACCTGAGTCTAGAATTGGAGGCAGCAGTGGCAGCAACAGGACTACCTGGACAACTACAGAAGAGGCCAGAGAGAACACCAGGGAGCCAGCCCAGAAAAAGTGTAAAGTATCATTGGGGGTTTGGAGGGAGGAGTTTCCTTTGCCTGCCTGCTTCACCACTCACCTGCCCTGTCTTGCCTGCCTGCATATCAGCCTGCTTGTCATGCAGTTGGCCCAACATCACTGCCTGGTGGGCCCATGTTCCTGGTTCTCCGAGAACAGAAAAAGCTGTGAAATCCATTGAGGGATCCAGGATTCTCATTATCCATCTGGCAAATCAGTAGTGACCCTGCCCTGACCTGAGTGGGCCTGCCCAACAGAGGGTTCAATTCTTAGAGACCCTTTTCACAACCAATTAACAGTTCCCATTAACAGTCCTGTTCAAGTCATTGCCCTCTCCAGCTCCTCCCTACCTCCCCCGACTACACTCCCAAATAACTCCGCCTTTATTCATCCAGATCCACCCTGGTCCAACAACCCCTGGGTGACCCCCTGGGGGCCCTTTGGACACAGCTTCAGGCCACTTAAGTCCGAGCCTTGCAAAGGCAGGGCAGTTAGACTGGGGGATAGTGTGCTAGTGGTGGATAGAGGAGTTTTCTTTGCAGGCCCGTAGTCCATGAAGGTTCCCTTTCTCCCCAACAACCCCTCCAGAATTCCAGAGGAAGGTCCCAACTCTCCTGAAAGGTTTTCTCTATCTTCACATTGTCAGCTGCTTTTGCCATCAGTTCCTAAAAACTTCTGAACTCCAGTTTACAGTAACTCCAAATGCCCAAGTCAGCAGTTTCTCTTCACATCCTAGAAAATGTGATTATTGTACTAGGTAGCTTAATGACCCCTAATCTGCAAAGATTGCCAATTGGTTAATTTGAGCATAGGTGAAAATTTATAGCCTAGGTTGCTGAGGCAGGAAAGCATCCATTCCCTTTGATCTTTATCCCATGTAAATGAGCTTAGTAAATTTGCATATCCACTGGTATCAAATGTTAAGCATTTAATCTGTTACCTCCTCTGTATCCAGGTTTCTCGTTCCCATTCCCCCCCCTCTGTTTATGACTGGATATACTGCAGGGTATCTCTTCACCTGGTCCTATTTGTCAATTGTTTGCTCCAGATTGTTCAATGGTACCCCTGGAATAGGACCTCTTATGGCAATAACATATGGTTTTGTTCGACAGACAGAAGGAGGCAACTTAAACTACTTCACGTGGCAAAATGGGTCTTTAAACCTGCCACTACTATGTCCATCCACCCACATGTCAGCAGTGCAAGACAAACAAAAATAGAGTTTATTAATAACAGCATAAACACTAAGTGTCCCCAAGGCCACCAACACCCCTCGATGTTTTACCCCCAGTTCAGTCTCTAAGTTTCAGGTCCAAAAGCTGCAGGCATTTCCACTCACATGTACATTCAGTCAGAATGGTGCTTCTTCTTCTGGTGACTGTCCCAGCTCAAAGCCAACAGTAGGGGCCCCCCAGAACAGTGTGAAACAGGCCAACACCAACTCCAGGTTTCCAACCAGCCGCCTACAAATGTTTCCTTGTCTGCCTTGGCTATTGCCTGTGGCCAGAGCTTAAGTCTTTACTCCTCTCTACCTGGCTGCTGATGGGGCTAAGTGCCCTACGGTGTTTGCTCCTTCTTCCTACTCTCCCACCCATCTGTGCTCATGTGCATCACTCTTTCTCCCTGTATGCTCTCTTTTGCTCTCTCATCCCATGTTCTTCTCTGCCATCTCCTCTCACGAGGCTTCTCCCCCACTCCACATGTTTTGTGGATTCTCAGCCACAGTAGCTTCCTTGTCATCCCCTTACAGTTTGAGGACTCCCAGCTTAAGTCAGGTTTAGATTAACATATTTTTTGTGCTTCAGGGAGCCTGAATGTTTGCTCTCTGAGGACAGGATTTGGGGCCCTGTGTTGTCTTGAGCAGGGTGGCACGGTGGAAGAAGTGGAAGCTCCTGGACAACAAACCAGAAGCAAATGGATCAGAATCATTTGCAGTCGTCCAAACTTTCCTCGGGGTAAACTGCTTCTTCCCCTCACACTACACAGACTCACTCAAGAGAGTTTTGTCCAGTCAGACCAAATCCAGGGTTGTTGTTTCTCTCCAGCTCAGCGCAGGTGGTGCAGACCTTCCTGCATGTGGTGGGGAAAGGGAGCCTGGTGTGCTCTTGAAACTGGGCATAAAACTGGCATACAACTTGCAAAGAGAGACCAGTATCTTAACCCAGCAATCTCTGGGTTGTTCCACCTACATGTACAATTACCAGACAATTCTAAACAACAGCAACAAGGCTTATTTCTAAACCAGGAGAGAACCAAGAGTCAGTAAGGCCATGAGTGCACAGTTGTCTCAACAGTTACAGTCCATTTTCAAAGTCCTAAAACTCTACTGATATGACGCCTTCTTGCCACTCCAGACCTGAACACACATTTTACAAAGAAGCACATGTCTCAGAAGGTGTCTTCTTACTGCTCCAAACCTACTGCTCCAAATGCACACAAAGTCCATTTCCCAGCCAGCTGTCCTCTCGTCAGAATAAACCAATTAAGAACCAATAAAGAACCTATGCAGCTTGGTAAGCTTGACTGGTGTCATGACAGGCTGCTGGGGACTGAAACCTACTACTCAGGAATTAGCAGGCACTGAGTGAGGACCCTGTAATGGGGATTGTTTGGCTCAGAGCCCTTATGTAAGGAAGGAGCATTGGGGAGCTGGCAGTGAGGCCACTTGAGACCTGCTTTTTTTTTGTCAGATGTCAAGTTGACTCAATACTGAATCATGATTTCAGGCCTTAGAAGACATTGATAAAAAGCTGTTCTTTCTAGAACATCTAATTGAATTGACCTGGATAGAAAATAGACAAAAGTTATTTGTTTTTATATACTAGTAAGGAACATGTGGACAATCAAAATCAAAAATACAATAATGTAGGTGAGGCTTTTCCCTCCACTGGCCTCTATGACCAGCACCTGTGGTATTACACTGTCCCCATGATTGTACACGTCTGGGCCCAGTATGTGTGTGCATGTGGAAGTGGGCACACGTGGGCCTGGGAAGAAAAGATGAAGGTGTTGCACCACACCGGGAAGAGTACTAGTGAGAACATGGAAAGGAGAAAGAGAGACAGCTCAGAGGAAGACTGTGAAGATTCCTGGGGATTGGGGTTAGCCTGCCTCTCACCACTCCAGCCTGGTGTGTCTGTGTAACTATTAGAATCAAAACAGAACCCACCCAGATTTGGATACCTGCACTACAGTTGGCATCACAAACAGAATAGTTTCACTGTGATCATTAACATTAAGTACTTGGATATAATTCTACCTAAGCAGACACCACACAGCTCTGATAAAAGAAAGCAAAGATCCAAGTTAAAGGGAGATAAATCCCATGTTCATTAACTGGAAACCTAAAACAGGAAAAATGTCAATTCTCCCCCAAACTGATAGAGCTTAAATATAATTCCTATAAAAATCCAGTAAGATTTTTTTTTTGGTAGACATTTACTAAATGCTAAAATTTAAATGGGACGACAAAGGGATTATAATAGTCAAAACAATTGAGAGAATCAAGTGGGAGCAAAAAAGGGTGAACAGTTTCAACACTTACTATTTAGCTACAGTAACAAAGACTATAGTGTTTGTAGAGATAACACAAAGAACCAGCAATACCATAAAAACGATGCCCAAAGTGTCTGACGAAGGTGCAGATGCAATTCAGTGGAGAAAAGATGGTCTGTTGAGCCAACTATTGCTGGTTAAAATCTATGAGGAAATCACAAGCCAAACATTTGGAAAACAGCACCAGCCAGAACAATTATGGTCTGAGGTTCCACCCAGTGATGAAGGAGGGCGACCAGTCACTTGTGTGCAGCCCAGAAGATGAAAATGGACAGCGCTGGACCACAGCTCAGAGTTTCTTTCATCTTTCAGCATTCAGTAGCTTCTGTTGTTTAGCTCCTCAGTCTCTGGTGATTTTGCCATCAACTCTTGCATTGGAAACTCAGTTCACCCTTCACTGAAGATAAGTGCCCCAGAACCCATTAGCATTTTGATGGGCATCTTCCTCAGGTTAGACAAATAACAAGGTGGCTCACAGTAACTTCAAAAGCACAGCCTCCTATGTGAAAGGCTCTCAGAGGAGAGAATTGTTCTAGCCTTCTTGGCGCTCATTCAATTCCTCAGATTCTTTCTGATTGGATTAAGTTGGTCACTTCCCACTCTTCTCCACTCTCAAAGTGGAGGCAGGGGTAATTTTGCATGTGAGGGGCAAGCTTTGTGAGATTCCACCCCCATGTCTGCATGGAGCTCCTCTGATCCATATGGACTGAGGGTTTAGTTCTCCACAATAAAGTCCAGCTGTTAGATGAGAAACAGACACTGGCTAATCAAAGCAATGACTGTCTGCTGAAGCCACTCAGGGAGAAGTTCCATGGTTACAATCCAGTGTTGCTCCTAATATTATGTTTGCAGAGACTTGAAGCTCTAGTTTCTCTTTTCTGAGACTGTCAGAGGGGAGTATATTAACTGGCAGTGACCTTCCTTTGCTTGGGACGTTGCTCACAACTACCCTTGGTGTAGTCACACAGCCTGAGATGACCAAGCAGGAAGCAAGCTCCACTTTCAGGTCATCAAGTTGCAGTCCCTTGATCAGGAGCTCAATGCAATGGAGCTCCTTTTGGCTCCGCCTGAAGAAAGTCTTTGGGAAGTCAGTGAAACACTGACTAATGTCCCCTTCATCACTGGCGTTTCTGAATCATAATCTCAGCAAAGAAGACATGTGTTCTTGGCCCATTAAACAACAGATGAATCAACACATAGGCTGTACATTTTCTCCAGCAAAGGGCAGCCTTCACATTCAGGATTGATACAGGATTGATGCTTTGTGCTACTTGCCTTGATTCTACCTACTAATATCCATGCAGTGTGTACACTGTCAACCTGGTAGACTAGGCTTGCTCACAAATTTGCTTGACCCTCTTTGCAGAGTAACACTCCAAGAAAGGGGTGTGTTTCTTTATCCCTTCTAGAAAAACTCCCCTTATTCCTGCCTTCCCCCACTGTCATTTCTACTTTGAGTACCACTGAGTTGTTTGTCCACTGAATAATATGCCACATTTATTAGCTGATCTTTCCCCCAAATATGTTTACTGTCTCTTTGCTATTCTTTATTTTGGGGTGTGCTTCAATGAGAATTGAATATACCCTTTCCCTCTTCCCAGCACCTGACAGTGAAGTAAAACATAGAAACATGCTTTTTAAAAATGTGCCTAGAATGTTTTTATGATAAGTATACAAAATACACACAATGAACATCGTGAATATACATACTAGTGAGACAACACACGTGTACATATAACAACTTGAGAAATGATTGAGGTGTCTATATTTTCCCCCATTTTAAGTCCTTTGTGCCCCAGTGTCCTACCCTCCACATTCCCTAAAGGTCACAAATAGTCCTATTCTCCCCACATCCCTTTACTTCTCTGTACTTTACCATCTATGCACATTTCTCTAAATCACATAAATTTTGATTGGTTTGAACTCTACAAAGATGTTGTTTTTTCATGAATACTCTTTCTGAAATGGAGTCGTTGATGTAACTTGTAGCTCTTGCTCATTATTTTCACTGGTACATTATATTCTATTGCATTAATTTTGCACTCATTCTTTAACTACATTTTAAAGGTGATTGTGAGTGCAAAACTCTTCCTTTACTTACTGGCATTCAATATACTATAAATTCAGTCGTTGAATGGGAGGGAAGCCAGAAAGTAATTTGACAAGTTTCCTCCCTTTGGATTCTTTGTCCTTCCTACGGTCCTGAAGATCCAGCGCGCTCTTCGGTCCTGAGTTACTTACAGGTACAAAATTTCAGATACAACTATTAGAAACAGCTGCTTCTGAACGCTGTCACCACTACAATCCACGGAAAGCATTACAGTGCAGGTTGCGTCCGCTCAAGCTCCTTTCCTTCCGGGTCGAGTAGGCGGGGCCAAGGTTGCTGGGGCACGTCGTGGGCGACGTCACAGAGCTGCGCCGGCTGAGTGCTATGGAGACATGCTGCTCTCTCCATCCTGGTTGGCGTCTGGTCACTTCTCCGGCGGCTGTGCCCGGCGGGAGCCTCCACCCCCATGACCGCTAGCCTGAGGAGTTCCTCTTACTCCCCCTGCCTGCTCGACCGACACTGACGACGAGGGCGTGCACTGTCCTTGTGAAGATGCTTCTATCTGCCGGAGGTGTTGCGGGCACAGGGTTAGGGTCTGGCTTCTCCTGGTTAGTGGATCACGTGGGAGGCGTGTGTGTGTGGGGGAGGGGAGGGGGGGAGGTTAGGCCTGTCAAACCCGTGACAGTTGTCAACTTGAGCAAGTGTACTGAGGTTCCTTTAACTCCCAGTAACCTGACTTCTGCTGAGTGCCAGGCACTATGCAAGCCTGGAGTTGCCATGACTGGGGTATGGTATTGAACAAGGCAGCTGTGGTTTTGGCCTTCTTGGAGCAAAGTCTTGCTGGGAAGGCAGACGTGAAGCAGAGAACTACAGTCTGGATGGATTATGAGGAGGGCGGGTTCGTCCTTTTTTTAATAGGTTATAGTCCATTGGGTTTCTCATGCTCTCCATTGGGCACCTAAACTCTGGCCAGTTAAGGGGGAAAGGATGACCTGCCCAGGGTCACAGAGTGATCATGGGCAGAGCCAGTACTTCCCAGAGCTCTGCCTGAATAGTATAGGAGCCTGCACACTTTAGGGAATTCTTTGGATGTAGGGGATGGTGTGCTGGTGGTGTTTCAGCAAGGTATGAGTTAACACACTAAGAAGCCCGAGGCATTGAGTGTTCATTCATTTGTTCTTCAGTAGAAATTACTGGGAACTTCACTGTGCCAGGTCCTTCCTTTGAGCTAGCAGAGTTCTGGTAGAGATGGGGGAGTATGAAGTACTGCAGGAATGGAAAGCGTACTCTCCAGACTGAGGTCACACAGGGACTGCTAGGTTGGGAAAACAAAAGTTTTTGAGTTCAGGCTTGTTCTTTTTGTTCAGGTTCTTGGAGACTCATTGTCTTGATTCAGAACACAGATGCTAGACTCAATTCTGTCTCACTTAACTCTAGTTCTGTCACTTACTAGCTGTGTAAACCTGGGCAAGTTACTTCCCATTCTGCTTCCTGGCAAAGGGTGATGAGAGTAAGACCCCCTTCACAGATGGCTTTCAAGGTTCAAAGATCTCCAGGATAGTAAAGCACTTGGGGCAGAGCCTGGCGTGTTGTGTGTTAGTTGATGACCTGAATGGATGAACACGCAGTATGAAAGCTTCAGTGGCGGTCCCTGGTGAAACCTACTGGATGATACCCAACTGTATTTCTTCTCCAGCTTTCAGGTGTCAGCACATCGATAGCATTGTTAGATTAGACATCATTCTTTTCTTGAGAATCGAATGAGAATAGTGTCAATATGCAACTTTTTGGAGCACTAGTTATGTATTGACAACACTTTAGCATCTTAGTGTTGTGTAGACTTAAAATAACTGGAATTTGGCTTGAGTTACCTGCAGGGAAATAAAATAACATGTTCTTTATGTTTGAAGTATATAAAATCATAATGTTTTTAGCAGTTCTACATATAATAAGCTCTAGCAAAATGAGTGGTTGCATAGCTGTTAAGTATACCTTAAATGAAGCCATGTACAGTCATGACATTTTTTAAACCAGAAAAAGTACTACTCTTAACAAAATTTAGTTTTTAGGCTACAGCCCAACCTGTTCCTTGAAACCAGTATTCAGCAGGCAAATAAATTTGGGAAGTGGTTCCTCTTCCTAAGTCAAATGATCATATTAAATGGTGAAGAAATTCTGTGATGAGAACCAAGTATGCTTTTGTCTGACCACTTTTCTGAAACAGGCAAGAGTGTGGAATCCCCCCCCCTTTTTTTGCATTATATCTATTAATATTTTGCAGACTGTTGAATCACATTGTTCCAGTCAGTCCCCTCATTTTCACAAAAATCAAGGTGCAGAGGGTAAATATATTTGCTTAAGAAGCAGTTTTTTTCCTTGCCAAGAGAAAGGTGTTAGTAGTTAAGCTGCACAATTTTTATTTTAAAACTGTGTACTTTCTTAGGGGACAGCCTTTTCTCGAATCCCACAGTTAAGCCGCTGTTTTTTAAAATCAATTGCAGTTACTTCTTTCCATTGAAACCTTACTTTAAATCAGTGTTGCTCTTGGGCAAAAACATGCAGAGTTGCCTTAGTGTGTGCAGCTAGCCCTTGGTAAAATAAATGACACACTCCAGTTTTTGCTGACTGAACTTCTACAATCCAGTGCCTGAGCATTTGTTGCACATTAAATTGGGAAGGGAAGGTAATTACCTGTTAAGGACCTAGCTGTGAAAATGCTACTTTCCAAGCCCTTTCAAGGTTAAATAGGGTTTTTAATACCTTCAAAATCTTCCTTGAAAACAAGGAAGAAAGGAAAGAAACTTTGTCATGTCAACTGTTATTTGCTAGAGAACCAAAATGCTGTCAGATTATGTAAAGGGAATCAGGTCTCTAAAAGGAATTTTTAGAGCACACTTATCTGTGTTGATATATGTTGGTACTGACCATGATTGATGACTCCCCAAGGCCCATTTTCTCCCCTCCTCATCTTTCCATTATGCTGTGCCCCTGAGCCAGTTCTCCACCCACATGTGTATTGGAGACCCCTACCCTTCATCAGCCCCTCAGTATTCTTGAAGTTATCACTCCATAGTCACCCAGGCCTTTGAGTCCTTGGTCTTGCCTTTGCCGTCCCCCTTTGTCTTGGCTTTGACCTGGGCACTTTCTCAGGGAATGCCTTTTCTTGAATCCCTCTCATGTGCCTCATTGCGCACACCTGGTGTGTCTCAGGATCAGTAAGTGTGAGATTTGTGTCTTCTCTGCTGCTTGCCCCACCCCACCCCACCCCACCCCATTTCTTTCAGAGCCCTGGGCCCAGCTGGAGCATGCCCTCCTGTACTTTTTTCTGCCAGCTCCTGGTCATTCGCCTCATTTATGAGAGACATGGGCTCCTGACCCACAGCCTTTACTGTCTCAGACATTGTCGTAGGTGATGTCATTGTGTGTGTAGGACCTGGTGCACATGGGGCATGGATTTTCCTGAGCGCCTCACTTGCAGTGATTACTCTCACCCACCTCTGGAGGGACTCCACCATCCTCACTTGATAACCTGGGCTGTGCAGCTCCCTCTGACCCCATTTCTCCTCAGTGTGCTTAGTCATGTCTGCTGTGATCTCTGCATGAATTCCTGCATTTGAACCTAGAGGTCATAATCTATTATTCAGCAATTCTCTTTTTTTTTTCTTAATTTATTTTTTATATTTTGTGTGTACAATTTCTTTTCTTTCTTTCTTTCTCTTTTTCTCTTTCTCTTTCTTTCTTTCTTTCTTTCTTTCTTTCTTTCTTTCTTTCTTTCTTTCTTTCTTTCTTTCTTTCTTTCTTTCTTTCTTTCTTTCTTTCTTTCTTTCTTTCTTTCTTTCTTTCTTTCTTTCTTTTCTTTTCCTTCCTTCCTTCCTTCCTTCCTTCCTTCCTTCCTTCCTTCCTTCCTTCCTTCCTTCCTTCCTTCCTTCCTTCCTTCCTTCCTTCTTTCTTTCTTTCTTTCTTTCTTTCTTTCATTGTTTTCCACCCTGGGGTTCTCCCACCACCTTCCACCTTATCACCCATGAACCATTGTCTTAGTCTTTGGTGCCTCTTCCATCCCCGATTCCCTCTT
Source organism: Uropsilus gracilis (assembly GCA_004024945.1). Lineage (NCBI taxonomy): Eukaryota > Metazoa > Chordata > Mammalia > Eulipotyphla > Talpidae > Uropsilus > Uropsilus gracilis. Next base: position 31,370 of record PVHY01002413.1, on the reverse strand, counting down.
CCCCCTCTCATGCTCTAAGCTTCAGTTCTGCTGAAAGTTAGTTTTAAATTTTTCTTGTCTGATTGTTTTTCCCTTTATCCCTCATATAAGTGAGACTATCTTTATGACTTAGTTCTGCCAGCATGATTCTTTCTAGCTCCATCCATGTTGTCGCAAATGACATAAGTTTGTCTTTTTTGATTGATGAATAATACTCCATTGTGTACATATGTCACAGTTTTCTGTACTGTTCATCTGTTTTGGGCTATCTGGGTTGTTTCCATATCCTGGCTGTTGTGAATAATGTATTCAGCAATTCTCTTGGTGATGTCTTTCCTTGCCTTTAGCCTAGTAAACCCTCATCCTACCTATTCATTTTTGCCTTCAGTGGGGAGGAGATAATGAGGTGTTAATCTTAAATACCAGGAGCTCAAACTTTGACATGGAGGAGAGGGTTGGAAGAGAGACTTGAGAGGAGGTCAGAGGTCAGAGAAGGAATTGTGAAAGGTCATGAGGCCTGTGGGAGGGCCCCAGGGCCTGAGTGGTGGAGTGACATGATCTGGGGTAGTGCTAGGTGAGTCCCCTGCACCTGGGGATGAGGCAGCTGGAGTGGGAGATGACTGGTGATGACATGGACTTCTGTCCCCTCTTCCTTCCATGCCAATCCAGCCCTTTTTGGCCTCTAAGCTTGGTAGTCTAGTGCCTCACACCCTAGTTCATTCCTCCCTACTGTTATTCTAGCCCACGCTCCCAGCCAGGTGTTCCTGCTGTGGCCAGGCTGCTGTTTTAGAATCACCAACCTTATTCTCTCTCTTCGTTACCTAAAACCTCTGATTCCCTGTCATCCATAAGGTGAAAGTCTAGGTTACATTGCACCACATCCTTCACCTTTCAGGAACTGATCACTCTGCCCCAGATACCCCAGACACCCACCGCCAACTGGAAAGCTCCATGTGGATGTCTCAGAATTATCTCGAACTCAGTGTTTCCAAGACAGTGATCCAGATCACCTTTCTCACCTTTAGCTCCTGCTTGTACAACCTCTGGGTGCCTGGGTTTGTTCCGTTCCTAGTTGAAAAGGTGGAACCCACTGCCCTTTCACTCACTCCCTGTGTTCTGTGTCATCCAGGTCCGTTGATTTTATCTGCAAATATTTCTGGATTCTGCTAACTCTGCTTCTGCCCTCTCAGCCCAAGCTCAGGCTATCTGTGGTCTGAGCTGTGGCCCTGGGCTGCAAGCTGAGCTGCCCGGGTGCTTCTCCCCCAGCCACATCCACATGCCACAGGGAAGCCCAAGGTTCCTAACAGGCACATTTGAACATGTCATTCCTTAGCTCATTGACTTGGTGCCATTTAAAATAGACCACAAAGCTCCTTATGTGGTATGCTGGGTCCTGCCTGCTCCTTCCCGCTTCATCCCCCTCTCCCTCCCCTAGGGGATCCTTTCAGTTCTTCAGACATGGTCTGCTCCCCTGCCAGGCAGGGAATGCTGTCCCCTGTGCTGAGACTGTGTTCTTCACCCACCCTTGCCTGCTTCTTTGTCACCTCCCAGACTTGTGCAGTTGCTCCACGTTCTTCATTGTGTCCCCATCCTGTTTATGGAGGTAGTGGTAGAGCCCCTTTGGAAGTGAGCAAGACAAACGTGGAGTTCCGATGGAGCCTTTATTCCATGGGGGAAGTGGCTAGCACACCAGGAGACCTCCTGGGCTGGCAGAGGGGGGAAAGGCAGGGGGTGTGTTGAGAGGCTGTGGTTGCGTGGACTGTCTGCGCAGGCCCCTCTGAGAAGGTGAGTGCTGAGAAACGTCTGAGGGACGTGATGTCAACCCTGCAGCTGTCTGTGGAAGCAGCTTCCAGTAGGGGAACAGCGGAGACCCACCCTAAGTATCTCTGCATCTTTTGGGGACTGTTAGGTGTTTGTCTGTTGTTGATGATGTGTTGCTTTGACTCATTGACATTCCGTTAATATTCTGCATAGGCCTCCTTTGTCAGGTGGCTTGTCGCTGTACGTCTTGTAAGTCTACATGTTGGAAAATGACAGTTTGAACTGTCATTTGCAGTATTATCATTAGGCAAACCATTAGGGTGGAATTAGCAAAAGACATGAGGCACCTTTGCACAGAAAACTACGAAACAGGGAGGAGGGAAATGAAAGAAGACTTAAGTGAGTGGGAGACACTTGTTCATGCATTAGAAGATTGCTGCTAAGGTTTCTGTCCTCCCCAATTGAGTCAGGGAAACGCCAGTAAAACCTCCGTCTTCTCTACACATCAGGGGAAGGAGCATGTCAGGGCAGGCAGCCAGCAGACGGGGTGGGTGCTGTGGGGGGGGAGCACTGAGAGCCACACTGGAGCGGAGGACTCAGATCCTGCAGAAGTTAACGATGGCGTCAGACAATAAAAACATTATTTAAAAAAACCCAGCCTTCTTCTGAGGAAAATAATAAGTTGATTCTAAAATGTAAATGGAAACAAAAGATTAGCTAAAAAAAACTTCAGAGGCTGGAGCTGCAGAACTTACGCTGCTTCCCACTACTTAATTTTTATTTATTTATTTATTTATTTATTTTTTAAAGAATCACTATTTTAATAAGCCTGATCATTAAGAATCCTATTTTAAAATAAACATGATACTTAAATATAATTAAATTAAAGGAAATATAGTTAGAGGTAAATAATTGCCAGAAGGGAAAAAATAAAAAGTGAATGATGTTAAGAAATGGTTTTAGAAAAAGAAAGAGAAATGATCAAAGATATCCCAAAGACAACAATGACTTAAGAATGCATCATGGAAAATGTAGTTTTTAATGTGAGTCTTAGCCTAACCTGATAAGACTCTGACATGAAGCATCTTGGATCAAGCCAAGGTTTCATAGAAATATGGATGGGAAAACTGGGCTTATACCACCTCTGTGCATTTTGTAACTTTCTTCCTAGAACTGGTCTATGTTGAGTATTTCTTCTACTACTTAATTTTTAGACTGATTTTACGTAGTAAAACTGTGGTTTTGGTGTAACGATAAATCAGTGAAACAGAATGGAGTGTCCCGATACAGACTTACACATGTTGTATGGGTGAACTTTTAAAGCTCGGGATGCCAGATCAGTTCAGTGGGGAAAAGGAAAGCCTATTCATCAATAATCTGGGTCAATTAGGTATTCAGGTGGGAAAAAAAACCAAACCAACAAAGAACCCTGACTTGTGTTTCATTCATTTGGGAAGAGTCATAAACTTACTTAAAAGGTAAAGCTAGAAAGCTAGATAAAAAGAGATTAGTACATTGGCAGCCTTGATAGGCAGAGAGTTCAGATACGAACTCAGAAAGCTTTGGGTGATGGAAAAGTATATACACTAAGAATGAATGGCAGACCATAGCTGGGGGTGGTGGTGGGGGGGGGACAGTGTACCTGTCCCTAAGTGCTTTATTTCTGGAAAAGTGCTTTGGCATTATTCAGGGCTCTGCATCCTGCTCTTATAATCTGCATGTGCTGGGTTTCTTTGCATGTGAGATATGGGACACTGAATCCAGGCAACCGTCTAACTTGATTCTATTGCTTGTTTCACATCGGTGAACATTGATTGGTTCCTTGTGCACTTGTGCTTCACCCACTATCTGGTGACTGCTGACAGCAGAGAGAGTGGATTTTAGACTGTATCAATCCTTGCAAGGGAATTACAGTGTTGGCTGCAGCCAGAAGGCAACACCAGGAGTCTCTTTGGGTGGAAGTTAGATATTGAGGCCCAATTTTTTAGGTGATTCAATCCATACCACCTTGTGGATGGACTCAGAAGGAATGATTCCAAACTCTTTAGGGACAGACCCTGTCACTCCTCAGGCTTTCCTTCCCATCTTCCATTTGTAAAAAATAAATCAATAAAAAGTAGAAACAGCAAAAATCAAGTGAAAAGAATGACAACAAATTTAAAAATCAGGGCTGAGCAAAATCTTAAGTGGCACAGCAATCTGCAGTTACACTCGCAAACCTGCAGACTGATGCTGAATGTCCATTCGAGTTGCTTCTACAACACACACACTGAAGTGACAGTGTTGGAAGAAAGTGTAGTTCCACATGGGAATAGATTTGAAAATCAGTAGACTTGAATCTCTATAGCTGTGGTAAATGACCTTAACCTTTGTCTCTGAAGCAGTGGCTTCCTCACAGGGCAGGTAGGAGGGTGGTTTGTGTTCCTGTCTGACAAGCATTTCTCTGGGGTGCGGTCAGCACTGGGGAGGCCCCAGCCCAGCTCCTCCTTGCCGGGAAGAGGGAGGCATCCTGGGCTTTCCTGACTCCCCTGTTGAGATGCCTGTTGGAGGGCCTTTCCCTCCTCGGGGAAGAAGGACCCATCGTTGCAGATGACATTCATGTAAATAGGACAAAGTTAGTAAGAGTTTCTAGAATGAATAGGGAGGTGACTGGAACTGGTGAGTGTTTCCCACTGGAGGAAAGTCAGCAAGAGTTTCTAGAATGAATAGGGAGGTGACTGGAACTGGTGAGTGTTTCCCACTGGAGGAATGCAAGCAGATTTCAGGTAGTGCACAGATGCTCTAATTTTAACAGGTTTTTATTACAGTGTGTGTTTGAAGAAAAGATTAGGTAGCACATCAGACTGAGTTAGTAGAAACAACTGAAAATATTAGGTAGCACATCAGACCAAGTTAGTAGAAACAGATGAAAATGGATTGTTGAACAGGTGGAGTGCGCACATCATCTGTGTTGTGAAGGCAGTCGTGGATTGAACACAGGCTGGAAATCTTGAAGATCCCAGTTTGAGAGCTATGTGTCTTGGAGTCTGGGTTTTCAACAGGAAATCCGGCTGTGCAGATGGAAGGTGGCCTTCTGGGTTTTGGAAGTGGAGGACTGTGGTGGAAGGATGCAGCAGAAGTAGAGGCTCTGAACCGTGAGCAGAATTGGTGAGGGTGGACACCTCACCAGTGCCCATTCCCAGTGGCTGATGCCTGTTTTCACTGCAACATGACTGTCTTTTCATGGCAGCTTATATAGCTCTGCCTCATTTTTTAAAAATTAAATATTATATATATATATATGTTTCACATCTTTGTATTCCCCAGGGATCACCCACCACCTTCCTTCCCTGATCGCCCCCTCTCCCTCTCCCCCTCAGTTGTGTTCTTTCAGCACTATTTATAATTGCAAGGACATGGAAACAATCTAAATATCCCAAAACAGATAAATGGGTGAAAAAGATGTACTTATACACAATGGAATATTGCTCATCTATTAAAAATGACAAATTTGATGAATTTGGAACAATATGGATGGACCTAGAAGAAATCATATTAGGAGAAACAAGTCAGAAAGAAAAAGAAACCAAATGGTTTCACTAATATATGGTATATTGGAAAAACAAGCAAAAGGCCAGGAAGAAAAGTCTAAATAAGCTAATAACTACCTCATTATTCTGAAGGGAGTATAGTACTTATTTACACAAAATCTCCATTTATTTTCTTTTTCCTACTAATGATCATTTAAATTGCTGCATTTTTAATGTGTTTCTATTAAACATATTATAGAAAACAATACACTGATACTTGCAGAAATTATGCACTCAAAGCATCACACTTTGTGGCTTTAATTGTTCATGGCACACTGTTCTTCACCACCCTTTCTACTAGTTTATATTTTCACTGGTGTGGGTGAGGACTCTCTTCCCTGCACCATCACTAGCACTGCTTATAATTTTTAAAACCACTACCAGTCTTACCTTCCTAAAAATTTTATGTAACTTTGAAGTGATCATGTGATATGATACCATTCCTGAGTTTTATTGGTCTTTGCTTCTTTTTGCCAATCTCTTCCCCATTTTCATTGCTGCCTTTTCAATTTATAGAAACCTTTTAAAAATGTTTTTCATCTACCTTTTTTATGTTAGGTTTGTTCTTAAGTTTTAAAATTTTGTGTGTGTCTGTCATAGAGGACACACTAACTGCCAACCAGAGATCGCTGGGCATCGTGTCTACCTGATGACCACCAGGACTGTAGGGAAAGCCCAACAGACAGTGTGTGGGAACATGCACCCCCTGCACTGTGCAGGAAGGAGGCCACAGGACATCTAGAACAGTCACTAGGCATTTATAGTAAATGCTCACAGGTTGTGCTGACAGTGCTGAGAGTGGGAACTAGTACACTGGAGTCTCTGCAGTTTCAAACCCAGACGTGCTCTACAGTGCTCAGGTATCTGAAGACGAGAGGGTGTTGGAAAGCTGAGAACATATACTCCCATGAAGTCATGCGAACATAAACAGGAGGTGGGCACCGCACAGCTCACCACCCTGCAAGACCTTGACCTATCTGCTCCAGGTGCTACAACTTGTGCCAGTCACCCAAAGAAGCTCTTAGAGCTCCCAAGTCATGCCTCTAGCAGCCTGGTCCTCCCTAGATGCTGCTCTGTGCTGACATTTCACAATCAGTAAAGTTTCCTGTCAAGCTTAAAAGGCTACCAAAGAAACTCCAAGAAGCCTGATTCCAAATTCAAAGTGAAAAGAACTTTTCTTAAAACGGGTTGTTTTTCTTTCTTAGCCACAAGGTGTCTCCATAATCCCTTCCTCCCGCTCCAGATTTCTAAATGCCAGGAACTTGTGGCAGTTCAGGGGGAGCCCCGCTTGGGAGAGAGCACCACCTTCAAGATCCCTCCAAGGCCGATGGGATTGGTTTTAACAGACTTTGTATTGCAAGGGGGCACCTGTCAGCGAAGGGTTTGCAAGAGCGGGGCCACCCGGCTAGACTGTGAAGGTCTCTCCCAAAGTAGAGTGCTCAGCACAGCCTTGGGCTCCCAGTCGCTGGAGTTGTAGCCCAGGGCAGCTGCCAGCCAGACTATTTCTAGGTGAGGAGTCGGTCATGTCCATTCTCTACAGGGTGATGCAGGACAGGCCAGAGACTGGGATATGGGGAGCCCTGGCTGAGGGGGTGGGTAGTGCAGCCCTGGTTTCTGGGGTCCCTGACAGCAGCCTGGAGGAGCTGGGTCCAGGCCCTAGTGTAGAGCAGCCCCTGACCCTAGGAGGAGCTGGCAGCAGGAGGACTGGACCCTCAGGCCCAGGGAGGCCCTGTCTAGCTCCTGCCCCTGTGTGACCCCAGCCACCAGGCCCGCGCACTCGCCTGCCCACATCTGGTTGGCCAGCTGCCTCCTGCATTTGAACTGCTTCTTCATGGCTGCAGGGGTGGCGGCTGCCTGAGGAGTCAGGCCAGTCAGGAGGAGGACAGCCTGGCGGCTCCTATATCCCTTCCAGACCCAGGCAGCGGAGGCGGCTCCCAGGCCATGGTTCCTGCCCTTGCCTGGTAACTTCCAGCAGCACCGCCAGCTGGACAAGAAGTCTCTGGTTGAGGCATCACCAAACGGTCCCCAAAACTCGCTGGTCTCCTCAGGGAACACCCGCCCGGGGTCTTGCCCTCTCTGGGACGGGGGCCCGTGAGCAGGGAAGCTGTGTGCTGTCCGATGGGCTGTCGATACCCTGAACTCACCACCAGGCGGGTTCTCAGACACACGGAGACCCGTGGACACAAAGAGGACACCCAGTGGGTGCCCTGTCGGGGGCTAGGAGAACTGTCAGTGCTCTGGCAGGGGATTGGCTCTCGGGATTGGCTCTCGGGTTTGGGGCCTGGGAGCAGTGCCCGGAGCCATGCAGAGGGCTTCAGGAACCTGTAGGGAAATGGAAGGGCCACTTGTTATGCAGGTCATGTCCATGTTACCCAGTCCCATAAAAGGTTGCATGAAAATCACCAGTTGCCACTAATATTCTAACTGTGGATCATTCCTGGCTGTTGCAATCAGAGAATAGGAACCGTACACCTGGCTGTGATTCCAACCATGATCAGGAAATAAAGACACCAGGACTAGCAAGAAGCAGGTTTATTAGTACCAGTGCTGACTCAGCAGATTCATACCCAAAGGCTGAGTGCCCCTAACAAGGAGTTAAGGATTTATACACTTACATGTGCTGGTGTTTCAGGTGAACTATCACTGGTAGCTGTACATGGCTTGACATGGCACAGATAGAATGAGGAGATTCAAGGAGAAACCGGGCTGCCTACCAGTAAACTGAGTCAGACTTGGGCTGATTATCATAGACCCCTAGGCTCTATTTCTGAGGTTACTGGGCTTCAGCATATTTCAGGTTATCGTGCTTTCACCTGGTCATCACACTTCAATTCCCCACTGTGATGCTCTGATTCCTGAAAAGTATCACCATCATCTGTATGACAGTACCACTGTCGTACTCATGTAGATTCGAGGCTGATAGTGTTGCATGTACATCATACAGGCTGTGGTCTTACACGAGCTGAATAACCAACAGCAAGAGATAAGGGACTAGACAATATAAACCTAAAAAGAAAATTAGATGAGCAGTCCAAACTGCTGCCCTTGTCTCCAGCAGCTACTCCAGGGGCTACTGGTCACAAGAAGGCAACAAATCATAATTAGAGTCAGACAAGGAGGCAGGAGAGACAAGATCATTCAGAACAAACATGGACCCTTGTTGAGTGTCCTGATGTCCTTAAGTGTCAGTTGTGTGTGTGGTCAGCTTCGGGTGTGACCAGAGTGGCATGTGGAGGCGTCCCATCACCAGTTGACCCAGTTGTCTGGTGAAGAATTGATTGAAGGGGTCTCATTGGTCAGATGAGCAAGTCCATCTGTGTGTTTCAGGAGGCAGAGAGGTCACAGCCTGATCTGGCACCAACAATTTAATGTTACTGTGATGAATCCAAACAGCAATTTCAGTCACTTTAACTGCCATAGGCGTGGACAGAATCATAGTCAAGGGTTCCCCCCCCCCCGTGGGGTTTCAGAGGTTGCAGGTTTCATTTCTTTACCCAGACAGCATCACCGGGTTTACAAGGGAGTACAGATCTTGCAGGACTCATGGGGGTGGAGAGGGAGAGGAACTCCTGTTCCTGTACCCATTGAGCAAGTTGACAAAGAACAGAACCCAACACCCATATTTGTTGGGTGATTTTCACATATCTGGTTTGGCTAAGATTACCCTGCAGGGAGTGAGTTAAGGGTGGGAGGGGGTGGAGAAGGGTGGCCATACATACAGGATCTTTAAGGGGGAAAACCCCATATGCTTCTTTTACTTACTGGACCGAATTCCTGAGTAAGGTCATAGGCAATACCCAGTCCCAGTGTCATCAAATCTGTTGGCATGGCTTTGCTAAGCAGTTTTTAAGGATCCTGTTCATTCATTCATTCATTCATTCATTCATTCATTCATTCATTCATTCATTCATTCATTCATTCATTCATTCATTCATTCATTCATTCATTCATTCATTCATTCATTCATTCATTCTCTCCAGCATCTGGGGCCTCTAAGCTGGATGCACTTTTTAAGTAATTCCAGGGCCCTGCATTACCAGCCAGACAATGCCAGCCACAAAAGCAGGACCATTTTCAGAACCAATAGCTAGAGGAATTCTGTATCTTGGGATAATTTCTCTGAAAAGAACCCTGGTCGCCTCGCCAGCTGCTTCAGTTTGACAAGGGAAGTCTTCAGGCCACCCTGAATATGCACATACCGTGGCCAGCAGATACCGTTCTCCTCGAACTTGTGGTCATTTCAGTGAATTCCGTTTGGATGTTTTCAAAGAGAGGAGTCTCTAATATGTTGAACCTGTGAAGAAACTTGAAGTCCTTGACATGGATTATTTTTGGCACATACTTCACACTATATCCAGATATTTGTCCAGGTGCCGAGGGTCCAGATAGTAAAAGTAGGCAGCAGTTTTTCTAAAGCCTCAGTTCCCATGGGCATCTTTTGAGGTACCTCCTGGGAGAAGACAGCTCTCCCTTTTGACGGAATCACAACAGCCCGTCTCATCATTGCTTCCTTCCCTCCTTTCGGAACAGCTGTAGCTCTCCTCAGCCATTCCTGTTCCCTTTGAGAGTAGTGGCGATGTGGATCGAGGTAGGGGGCATGTGGAAGGAAGCGCAGCAGCTGGAAGGCCAGGTGCTATGGAGTTTGCTGGCAGCACATTTTCTTAGAGCAGCTCATTTGGCTTCCATGTCTGCCCTTAGTTTTCTGTACTGGTGAGAGAATTGTTCTTTTGATAATCCTGTTTCAGGGCTCATACTGCCTCAAGGAGTTTACTATTAACTCCCTGTACTTTAGAGTCTTCCTATATTGATGAGTCCTTTTCCTTGTGTAAAACACCATGCATGGAAATGCAACATTTTGACTCTATGTAGACGAGCCTGTCACTTGCCACTGGCCAGTGAGTCCAGCCTTCTGGGCAGAAGTTCCTGGTGGCAGGGCTGAGCCTCAGTGACAGGTTGGAGGGTCAGCACTGCATACCCACCATGTCTTACACCATTTGAACAAAACTGCTTTCACTACAGTTAGTGAAACAATCCATATCTCCTCATAGAGGATAAACCAGGCTAGCTAGACAAAACCATATCCTTGTTATAATGTGATCCTGTGTTGGTGGCTTGGGTTTGGCAGGCAGGGGGGTAGCCGGGTGTAATGTGGTTACAACTTCCAGTTGGGTATGTGGGTTTTCACACAGCACACCTTGGTACTTTGTCATGCACTGATTACTAAGCCAGTGTTGTCATTTGTAGTCTGTTAGTGCTGCCGCTGAATGTGGGACTCTGACAGTAAGTTGTCCCAAGATAAGCTTGTTCACGTCTGTCACTAGCCATGCTGTGGCAGCCAGGTCTTTTAGGCAAGGAGGCCATCCTGCCACCAGTTATCAAGCTGCTTAGATAGATAAACCACCCGCAGACGCCATGATCCCAAAAGCTGAGCCTACAGCTGAACTAACCCTTCATGCATATGTAAATGAAAAGCTTTGGAATTGTCTGGAAGACCCAAAACTGGTACCCATGTAAGGGCTAATTTCAGCTCTTTGAAAACTTTATCTTGCTCAGGAGTCCAAGCAAAGGGATCTCTCTCTTCCCTTTTAGTGGCCTCAGAACGAGGTTTGGCTAGAACTGAAAAGCTGAGAATCCTGATGTGGCAGAGCCCTGCTGCTCCAAGATACTTTTTGGATTTGGACAGTCTGCAGACAACCTGTTTCTGCTCATTTCTCAAACGCTGCTGCTGTCCCTGGGAGATGTGGAATCCTAGATACTTAACCTTGTCCTGGTTAGTCTGAGCCTTTTTTTAGAAACTTTGTCTCCGTCTTGACTCAGCAATGGTTAAAGTTGTTCCATTCCTTGCAAACAATCTCTTTGGGTAGATCTGACCAACAGAAGGTGATTTGTGTGTTGGAGTAAAGCGCACCCAAGCTGACTTGCTGGAATTGGGCTAAGTCATCCTCAGGGGTGGTGTTGAAAAGACCCAGTGAATGGTTCCCCTGAGGCAGCTGTGTCCAAGTCACTGTCCCTGGAAAACAGAACCAGGGCTTTCCCATGAAAAAGCAGAGTGGGTGGCTGGCAGGGGCTCTCAGGGGCCAAGTAGATGCAGAGGAAGTCATCATTCACATCCAGATAGGTAAAGAATTTATGCTACTGCTACTGGGAATGAGTCCCAGTAGCATATAAGGATTCGGCATCCAGGGTGAATAGTAATTATCACCTGGTCAACTGCCTTTGAGTCCTTAGCTGGGTGGTGATCTCCGGTATCTGATCTTTGCACTGGGAGCAAAGGATGTCCCAGCTGGACTGATATCACATAATGAATGCCAAGCTGTAGAAGTCTATCTCACCATTCTTTTTCACTGGGACCTTGCAGATGGAGGACTTTACCTTCAGATGGACCTTCTGCCCATTCCACTGGTCTGGTGGACATACAGGATATGTGAGCTTGTAATTTAGGTAACAGCTCATGCCCCTTGAAAGGAACTGGGCAACCAGAAGGTATAAAGTTGATGATTTACTTATTGTCCCCTCAAGTATAAACAAGGGGCTCTAGAAGGAGCCTTTGAGGATGGTCTCTGGTGGCACCAGTGATGGTGGTTGATACATAGGTGCCACAGGGCAAGTAGGCATAGAATGCTCAGTCATTATGTCTACTCACAATTGAATAGTTTGACCCCCCACTCAAATTTTGACCACAGGTTCCTCAATGCCAGATGCAGAGTGTCCATGGATGCCAATCCCATAGAGTCCTGGTCCTGATGCTGCTTGGGGCAATTCTAACCACCAGAAGCCTATCTTAATGACACGGAGGACTCTCATCTTTCCAGTGACCAGGGTGACAACATGGTCCCAATGAAGGAGAGCTCGGGCCAAGTGGGGGGGTCTGTCTCTACTTCTCCCTGCCACATCCTCTTGAATAGGTTGGCTGGAGCTTCTGCTCAGTAAGAGCTGTGGCTATGAGGTCAGGCTTTTTTCCTTCACATTTATCTTTATTTCCGGTGTTCCCTGGTGGTCTAGTGGTTAGGATTCGGCGCTCTCACATTTATCTTTATCTCCGCCTCACATCTTGCCTCTTGGTCCTGATTAACAAAAAATTTTGTAGTCACGATGATCAACTGGCTGATATTTATACCAGCAAATCCTGGTAAATTTTGTAGTTTATTCCTAAGATCACTTTGAGCCTTACAAAGCAAAGGCAGCACTTATCATACTTGGAATTTTAGGGGCCTCGGGATCAAAGGGAGTGAAGAGAACACACAAGTGTTCATAAGAGGCAGCAGGACTTTCATTTGTTTTCCTTTAAAACCTTCAGGTGTTTTGGACAAACTCATGGTCCTCTGACTCCCTTTCTTCATATCAGCTATCAGAGGCTCTAGATACCACTCAAGTGTCCGGTGATTCCCTCCTCATCGGGGTCCTGCTCATCGGGGTCCTGATGAGGATCATCAGAAGAGAACAGAGTTTGCGCAAGGTGACAGGCTCAGCTGGGGCACTGTGCCCGTCCCATTGTAATGCACCAACTGTCACTTCCCTTTTTGCCTTTGTGTTAAGCAAAAGTCAACAAAAGTTTTGTGTGTTTTTTTTTTTTTTTTTACATCTGGCCAGGTTGGTCTGTGAGTTTCAAGGATAGATTGATCAGATCAGTCATGAGCTGGAGCTCATCCAAGTAAGATAGGCGGTGATTTTCACAACAAAGCCAGTCGATGGTAGAGAAAGGCTGATAAACAAAGAGCTGTTGACCTTCACGGTGTGTCCCGGTCTGGTCATAGTACACTGACCCTTGTTTTTCTTAGCAGCCGCAGGCCTCACCTTTCAGTTATGATGTAGGCTGAGGGCGTACAGTTTGAGGCATACGAACTGGTGACTTTGGAGGGCCAGAACTTGTTACTGATGGCTGAGAGTCAGATTCCAGTGGGAGAAGTTGGGACAATTCATTTAAAAGGGATTCAGAATGTGACCTGGCAGTGGAGGATATAGGGATGCTGAAATACATGGCGTTGGCCTTTCTTCCTCGTCCATTGACTGAAGTATACAGTTTTTTTTTTTTTTTTTTTTTAAGAAGTCTCTGATTTGTCAGTGTTTAGTGGTTCAGGAAGGGATTTTGCAGCCAGCACCTTACATTTTGTTTCAAGAGATAGAGATCAACAGGAATGTTGCTCAGTTACTTTAGCCATGATGGTCTAGAGAAGACTATTATCAAGCCTAGGAATTCCGTAGGAAACTTTGTAGAATGTGGGTGACCTGGATTGAAGTGCCACTCTATGAGCTGTTTTTGACTAATTGGCTACCTAGAGATCCCTGGGATGGCCATCCCAGATGATAATCCACACAGGTTTTACAGAGAGTGCAGAATTCGGGGACTAGTTTCATACCAGAGTCATTTTTAAGATCTTTGTTAAAATATGCAACACAAACTAGGTGCATTCTTTTAGTCTGCAGCCCACCCATTTCCACCCAGTGAGCAGATTCATTCAATTGAGTCCCTTTGTCCATCTCCAGCTACTTCTCAAGGAGGAATTTTGGGACCTCTTAACCTTGGCAGGAAGTTACAAGACCACTTTCGGGATCCCCATGAGGGCCTAACTTTTAGCCATATTAGAGTCACCATGAGGTTCTCTCTCTCTCTCTCTCTCCTCTCTCTCTCTCTCCTCTCTCTCTCTTCTCTCTCTCTCTCCTCTCTCTCTCTCATTTTTGCCCATGGAACTGCAGGCTCACATTGCCCGAGCTACCACAGACTTAAGCAGTCCTCAGCCTCAGCTTCCCAGGTAGCTGACATTATAGGCATGTACCACCATGCCCAGCTTTTTTTTTTGGGACTAGGTCTCGCTATGTTGCCCTGAGTGGGACTTTAACTGCAGTCTCTAGCCCCAGCCACTTCATAGGCTGAAACTTACAGGCATGAGCCACCGTGCCTGACCTATGCCCTTTTACTTCATTTACTTTTACATCTTTTATCAAGAAGTCATGGTTTCAATTCTAAATTCCCCCTTCATTCTACTGTCACCGGGGGTTACTCTGGCAACTTTGGAAGGGGATCAGCCTTGCCTTCCTGCATGACAGGGCCCACTGGACCCAAGTCTTTTACCTTTTCCTGTAGGGCGGTGCTCCTTTTTTACCTGGTTCTTGGCCCCATGGGTTCTTTGGCTCTGGGAGATGTCTCAGAGCATTTCAGGGAAGTCAAGTCTCCTCTGGTTAAGCAGTCTGGGTGACCACTCAGAGGGCTGGCTGCCCTTTGCACATCGGATTCATGCTCTCAGGGTCAAGGGCTATAAAACAATGATTTGCCATTATTTCCAGGAAATGCGCCAGTTCTGAAAGCAGGAAATCAAACAAGGACCTCTCCTGGCTGCAGCAATCAGGGAAGAGAAATCTAAGCCAGTCGAAGCAATCAGGAAATGAGAGTTGTAACCGGCCATTGCTCCAACTATGGACGTTGGCATTCAGGAAACAAGGACACCAGGGCTGGCAAAGAAGCAGATTGATTGGTAAAAATACTGACTCAGAGGATTCATATCCAAAGGCTAGCGTCCCTACTAGGGAGGTTAGGGTTTATACATACTTTACATGTGCTGCTGTTCTGGGTGGGCTGTCATTGGTGGCAGCACATGGCTTGTAACAGCACAGAGAGAATGAGGAAGATTCAAGGAGTAACTGCACTGATGCCAGTAAACTAAGTCAGTAAATCATGGGTTGTTGATCTAGACCCCAGGCTCTATATGAGGTAACTGGGCTGTAGCATATTTCAGGTTACCATGCTTTCACCTGGTCATCGCACTTCAATAGCATTACCTAAAGATTCTAAGGCCAGGTGTGTGTATTTTTTAAATTAACCCACGAGCTCACAGACACCCAGGTCAAAGATTTTGCAGGTGGTTGTCTTCATGGTGTAAGGGGTCATGAGGCACCTGGGAAGGTCCCAAAAGTAGAGAGAGAAGAGATCCAGGTTGGGCATAGACAGGATGAGCCCAGCTCCCGGTCCCTCACCCCTGGCAGCCTCCTTGACCACTGCCCTTTGTGCCCCTGTGAACACCCAGCCTGACCACAGCATCTCCAGGATGCCAAGGGTTTGTGTAGAAATGCTCACATTGTGTCCTGGTACTTAGCCACCTGCAGGTAGCCTTTCCGGGGCACTTGGCGGGGTTGTCCGACAGTACTGAAGCTCTTCACTGAGCGATTCAGATCAGTGCTGTTCACCTGCTGTGTTTGGTTGAACGCCTCTGGTTTGCTAACCTTGGCTCCTGGATAGATCACTTCCTGTGAAAACTGGGAAATGGTGGGCTGCTCATCATTCTCTCTGGGAGCCATCTTGAGTTTAGAAATTGATGTACTGAAAAGGACAGATTAACTGGAGAGATCTAACTCCAGCAGAAAGGATCTTGAAACAATTCAGGCAATGCTAAGAAGTGAACGCTAATGAAACGCTAATGAAATGCTGATGAAATACATGAGATTTAAAAAAATCTCTGTAGTGATATAGACTCAAAACAGACAAGAACTAAAACTTTGAGTGAGACAGTGCAGCTATAAGAATTGCAGAATTCAATGAATTGCGGAAGCTGCTGCAACTCCAACCAACAGTTCTGGAGATTGCCTTATGCATAAGTTACTTCAAAGGAAATCCAGTGTTAGTCTTTTCAGCTTAACAATGTATATAACCTTGTGAATGAAATACATATGTTAGAAGATCAGCTAAATCAGTTACAAAAATATGATTTCAACATCCTGCAAGAAGACTTTAACAAAAAAGAACATTTTAAACCAGTTACAAACCTCGTGAAGTCAACAATGACTTGACTTACTCTCTTAACTGAGACAACAATATTTGTCTTAAGAATGACTTACTAGAAGAAAGGAAAGCAGAAAAGAAACTAGAAGGAAATACTTTCCAGAATAAAACTACTCCATAACAATTCATAAATTCTTTTGGGTTTCAAAATGAAATGTGAAGTGTTGTTTCTGGCCAATGAAGAGGCAGACTGTAGCAAACACTGTCTGAAAAGAACAGCTTTATTGGAGAGATCCACCTGCATCGGAAAGGACATTGAAGCCTTTCCAGCAACACTGAGATTGGAAACCCTGTCTTGTGACACCACTTCTAATGACAAAGAAACTCAACCTTCAAGCAAGACAGTGCAGCTCGCAGAGAGCCATTCAACTCAGAAGCTGCAGCAACTCCAACAGTCACCTTTGAAGAGTTTCTTGCATTGAAGGGAGCACAAAGTCAGTTGCTCATGGTTCACTTGAACGATGCAGAAGTTAGAGGGGGACGCAGCTCTTTCAGAAGATGAGTTATAGGCATCACAGAAACATCGTGTCAAAAGTCATCAAGAAGACCTGCACCAACAGGAACATGTTCAAGCAGCTGCGGAACTTGGTGAAGCAAAGAATGACTTCACGCATTCTCTTCACCCAGACACCCTGCCATTGTTTGCAGGGTGACTGCTTCCAGGAAGGAAAGTAGAAGAGAGAAACCTGAAGAAAATTCTTTACCAAATGGAGCCCTCCACCACAACTTGGGTGGTTTGTGATTTCTTTTTTTTTTTTTTTACTAATGAAAATGTTTCAAAATTTGTTGTGATGACAGTTACATATTTCTTTCCATTTATTAAAAACTTTTCAGTTGTATACTTTATTTTTTATTTATTTATTTTTGGTTTGGGATTTCAAGTTGCAGTGTGAAAGGTTTTTGCTGGCATACAAAGAGGTGAGGCATATGTGGTAAGACATCATCATTTGGAACATTCAGAGTTCTCTGGGGAAAAGCATGCTTGTTGGCTTCTCAGGATGAAAATAGGATGGTTGACGGCAGGCCTGCATAAGACTGAAAAGGTGTTACTGCAAGTCATGAGCGAGGAAACCATTTGAGAACCCTCAAGCTGATGTGACTTGGGAAGCTCTGTGTTCCAGCAGTAGCAGGGAAGATTCGTTCTACAACATCAAGAGAAAGACCTAGAGATTGCAGAATTCAGAGAGATGATTGAGAGCCTAGAAGCAGAACAGAGCACAACCAAAGAGAGCTTCTGATCTCCTCTGGAAGAGGGGAAGCCCCAGCTTCCAGCAGAAGTGGCCTTTAATGAAGCCTCAAGACCAGATGAAGACTGCAGCAATCCAAACAGGGAGAAACCCAAGTCATCCAGCTCCAAAAGAAGAAGACACTCCTCATCAAGAAGAACAGGAGCAACTGGTGAGACAGTGCAGCTGTCCCTCTGATGCAGCCTGAACTGCCTGACAGCAGGACGGAACTCCAGTCCAACTTGTCTGCTGAACATGAATAGAGCTTGTTTTGAGGAAGAGGTCAGTCTCCTCCAAAGATCACTGGGGAGAAAAGTGGAAAATGCATGTCCTTCAAGCTTTACAAGGACAGAATAGGGACTGGATGATTTCACATACTAAGATGAGCAAATGAATGTGGCAAAACTTGGCTTATTTTGGCAAAATTGAGGAAACTGAGAATTTGAACCAAGCAACAGAATACCCCATCGTCTTGAAGAAAGCCAGGATGTTCCAGCAGAAATTCTGACACCTCACAATTGTCAAAGTTCAGAGTGTTCATTTGGAAAACGGAAGTGAAGGGCATGATGTCTCTAAACCAGAGCACAAAGATTAGCCCAAGGTCCAATGAACTTGCAACAAAACAGCTTAGTGGCATGACTTCCTCACATGGACCCGCTATCCAGTGATGCAAGTGGTAGATTAACAGAAATTATTTAGCAGGAAGATTTGGAAATGCAAAGCTTTTTATCATAAAATAGCTCGGATTTTTTGGAGCATCTGAACTGCTGCATCTTTTTCCTGCATTGATCTCTTTAGTTTTCATGTCCTCTTAAGACAACTGAGAAGATGCCCACAAGGCAGAGATGAACTGGGTTGAGAGTCCGCAGATCTGGTAGGAAGCAATTCCGAACGCTTGACCAGATTGAAGGCTGGGAAGAGAGGTCAATTTCAACCACAAGCTGATAGATCCTTGATTTTCCAAAGCTGCACATTGATCAATTGAATTCCTGCTAATTCCTCGTCAATAATCTTGACTCCCCTTTTTTTCTCTTTGCACATCTGTAATAGGCCGGTATACTTCATCAGCAGTCAGAATTATGTTCTCAGTAAGTCAAGACCTGGGTCTCAAGCTCCTCAAAATTTTCTTCACAGTGCGCTCAGTCACAGTGAATACTTTTCACCGTGGTCATCACTGGCTGTTCCCAATCCTTCAGTATCTTCACTTGATGCTTAAATTTAAAATATTCCTGTAAAAGTGCCTCTGATACGTAGGCACACCAATAACCTGGTCACCAGTGTGGGAGGTTGGCACGTGTCAACGGGTGGCTCGCATTTCTACCTTAACGCCTTGAGCTCCCGGCCGTTTCCTTGGGCTGGGGCCAGTGGATGGCCACAGCTTCCTTGTCCATATCTTGAACGTGATTTTCAAACTCAGTGCACAGTTTCTTACTCCATTTCAACTCCTAAGCTGTCTACTTCTCTAGCAAGACGGATGCCCATCTCTTGGAGATACTGTCCTTGGAGATTGAATGCTAGTCTCCCCAGTCTTCTGATTTAAAACAGCTGGTACTTCTTCCGTTCCTGCAGCAGAAGCGTGCTGCTTTCCATGCAGGTCCCTGAGGTCCTCCATGTGGACCTCATTGACTGCTGATGAAGTATACTGGCCTATTACAGATGTGCAAAGAGAAAAAAAGGGGAGTCAAGATTATTGAGGAGGAATTAGCAGGAATTCAATTGATCAATATGCAGCTTTGGAAAATCAAGGATCTATCAGCTTGTGGTTGAAATTGACCTCTCTTCCCAGCCTTCAATCTGGTCAAGCGTTTGGAATTGCTTCCTACCAGATCTGCGGACTCTCAACCCAGTTCATCTCTGCCTTGTGGGCATCTTCTCAGTTGTCTTAAGAGGACATGAAAACTAAAGAGATCAATGCAGGAAAAAGATGCAGCAGTTCAGATGCTCCAAAAAAAATTGTCCTACTTTTGCTGTCCTGTCAGAACAAGAGAGAATATTATAGGAACAAAGCACTTCAGAAAAGAAACAGCTAATGGCGGAGCAAGATTTTCCAAAACTTACACCAAGATCATGAGCTCTAGAGTAAAGCAGAATTTGATGGAGTACATTTCCTGAGTTAAAGCCAGAACATCCAAGTGAATGAAAATGAAGTCAATTTGTGAAATCAAGAATGACTTGACTTACTCTCTTAACTGAGACACCAATATTTGTCTTAAGGATGACTTACTAGAAGGAAAGCAGAAAAAGAAACTAGAAGGAAATACCTTCCTGAATAAAACAACTCCATAACAATTCATAAGTTCTTTTGAGTTTCAAAATGAAATGTGAAGTTTGTTTCTGTCCTATGAAGAGGTGAGAACTTAGAAAACGCTGTCTGAAAAGAACAGCTTCATTGGAAAGATCCGATTGCATCGGAAAGGAGATTGAAGCCTTTCCGGCAACACTGTCTGAAAGACACAAGACTGGAAAACCTGTCTTGTGATACCACTTCTAATGACAAAGGAACTCAACCTTAAAGCGAGACAGTGCAGCTCACAGAGAGCCATTCATTCCAGAAGCAGCATCAACTCCAACAGTCATCTCTGGATTTTCTTGCATTGAGGGGAGCTCAAAGTCAGTTGCTCATGGTTCACTTGAATGATGCAGAAGTTACAGGGGAACACAGTTCTTTCAGAAGATGAGCTGCAGGCATCACAGTAACATCATGTCAGCAGTCATCGAAATGCACCGAAAAGAACATGCTCAAGCAGCCGCAGAACTTGGTGAATCAAAGAATGACTTGACTCACTCTCTTCACTGAGACACTGCTGTTTGTGTGAAGGGTGACTGCTTCCAGAAAGGGAACCTGAAGAGAGAAATCTAAAGGAAAATCTTTCCTAAATGGAAACCCTCCAGCACAACTCAGAGGAGGTTTGGGATTTCAAGATACAGTGTGAAAGGTTGAATCTCACATATAAAGAGCTGAGACTTATTTGGTAAGACATCATCCTTTGGAACCATCAGAGTTCTCTGGGGAAAAACACTCGTTGGGCTTCTCAGAATAAAAATAGGACAGTTGACGGCAGGCCTGCATAAGACTGAAAAGGTATGATGGCAACTCATGACCATGAGTGAGCATACCGTTCGAGAACCCTCAAGCTGATGTGACTTGGGAAGCTCTGTGTTCCAGCAGGGGCAGGAAAGATTTATTCTATACCATCAAGAGAAAGGCCTAGAGATCACAGAACTCAGAGAGAAGGTTGAGAGCCTAGAAGCAGAACAGAGCACCACCAAGGAGAGTTTCTCATCTCCTCTGGAAGAGCGGAAGCCACTGGCACACCTTCTAGGAGACAGAGTATTTTTTCTCAAAAATAAGCCCCCTGCTACCAGAGAATACACTCTCCATACACTCAAGACCACATGAAGCTCTGCAGCAATCCATCCAGGGTGAAGACCCAAGTCTTCCAGCTCCAAAAGAAGAAGCGAATCCTTGGCAAGAAGAACTGGAGCAATGGGTGAGACAGAGTGCAGCTGTCCCTGTGATGCAGGAGAACGGAACTCCGGTCCAACTTGTCTGCTGAACATGAATAGAGCTTCTTTTGAGGAAGAGGTCAGTCTCCTCCAAAGATCACTGGGGAGCAAAGCCAGAAAAGATGCATGTCCTTCAAGCTTTACAAGGACAGAACAGGGACTTGATGATTTCACATACCAAGATGAGCAAATGAATGTGGCAAAACTCGGGTCATTTTGGCAAAAGATGAGGAAACTGAGAATTTGAACCAAGGAACAGAACAAATACCCCATTGTCTTGAAAAAAGCCAGAATGTTCCAACAGAAATTCTGACACCTCACAATTGTCAAAGTTCAGAGTGTTCATTTGGAAAACGGAAGTGAAGGGCATGATTGATGTCTCTAAACCAGAGCACAAAGATTAGTCCAAGGTCCAACAACCTTGCAATAAAACAGCTCAGTGTCATGACTTCCTCACATGGACCCGCCATCCAGAGATGCAATTAGTAGATTCACAGAAATTATTTAGCAGGAAGATTTGGAAATGCAAAGCTTTTTATCATAAAATAGCTCGTATTTCCCACATGGAGGACCTCAGGGACCTGCATGGGCAGCAGCACGCTTCTGCTGCAGGAACGGAAGACGTACCAGCTGTTTTAAATCAGAAGACTGGGGAGACTAGCATTCAGTCTCCAAGGACAGTATCTCCAAGAGATGGGGATCCATCTTGCTAGAGAAGCAGACAGCTTAGGAGTTGAGATGAAGCTAAGAAACTGTGCACTGAATTTGAAAATCACGTTCAAGATATGGACAAGGAAGCTGTGGCCATCCACTGGCCCCAACCCAAGGAAACGGCCGGGAGCTCAAGACGTTAAGGTAGAAATGCGAGCCACCTGTTGACACGTGTGCCAACCTCCCGCACTGCTGTGACCAGGTTATTGGTGTGCCTACGTATCAGAGGCACTTTTACAGGAATATTTTAAATTTAAGCATCGAGTGAAGATACAGAAGGAGTGGGAACAGCAAGTGATGACCATCACTGTGACTGAGTATTCACTGTGACTGAGCGCACTGGGAAGAAAAATTTGAGGAGCTTGAGACCCAGGTCTTGACTTACAGAGAATGTAATTCTGATTGCTGATGAAGTATACCGGCCTATTACAGATGTGCAAAGAGAGAAAAAGAGGAGTCAAGATTATTGAGGAGGAATTAGCAGGAATTCAACTGATCAATGTGCAGCTTTGGAAAATCAAGGATCTGCTCATGGTTGAAACTGACCTTCTCTCCTCCCCACCCTCAACCCAGTCAAGTCTTCGAACTTGGCTTCCATCCAGGTCTGCAGACTCTCAAGGTGAGTTCATCTTCTGCCTTGCGGGGTCTATTCATTTGTCTTAAGAGGAAGTGAATATTTAAAGAGAGAAATGAGGAAAAAGGTGCGGCCATTCAGGTGCTCCAAGAAGAAATTGCTCGACTATTGCTGTCCTATGGAACAAGAGACAAAGTGGTAGGAACAAAGCACTTCAGAAAGGAGGCTAATGGAGGAACACAATTTTCCAAAACTTATGCCAAGATCATGAGCTCTACTCTAAAGCAGAATGCGATGGGGTACATTTCCCGAATAAAAGTCTGGCCATCCAAGTGAATGAGAATGACATTTTAAGGCAGGCAGTCAGAAACCTGAAGAGAGAATATCTGATTTGAAGCAGAACTCTTGACAAAAACATAATAGAAACGGTAGTAGAAACACCCAGAGAAAAGAAAGCGATGCATGCTGAAATGCCACCACTACAAGAACAAGAACATGTTTATGTGGAAGAGAGTCTCAATAAACAGGAAGGCCATGCAGTCGGAGGAAGAGCCATGCTTGTCTTCAGTGGCCATGGGCAAACCAAGCTTCACTGTCAAGTGGAGACTCTACAGGGCCAGTTGAAGGCTGTCGTTGAGCAGAAAGATGAACTTGCTGCTCAGCTCTGTGTCTGGCAGAAATGAGAAAGCGAGCATGCTCGAGTGCTGCTGACCTGAAGGTGGTCATTCATGCAATGGAATAGATGGTCCAGCTGGTAGGAAAAGTGATCTCATGGCTGGGGCTTCTAGATGAAGCAAATGCTGCTCTGGAGCTGAAAGCCAAACAAACTGAGGAAATTAGAAAACATCATGAAGCCCTCCAGGATTTGCTGGCTGAGATAGACTAAGTGGTCAGACCTAGTAACGAATCAGAAGGAAGCGTAGACAAGAGCCTCATGAGAAAGCTCTTTCTGGGTTATGTGCAAGTGGAGAAAGATGAACCACGGCAAGTCTTGCAAGTCCTGGGAAGTACTCTAGGGATCAGAAGGGAAGAACTGAAGCCACTGCTCGCTCAAGATCCAGTTGGTGCCATCACATCAGCAACTGGGCATCCTGGAGCACAGAGTGTCCCCAGCAGCCCGTGGGTACCAAGTCAGAGAGTGGTGCAGACCTTCTCCTTTTCAGACCTTTTTCTTCAGTTTCTGGAAGCAGAGACGTGTGAGTCTATGATCGCACTGAAGCGCTCTCCTGGCCACAACAAACCTCCCCCTCACAAGGAAAGAAAAGAATTTTTAAAAGGAAGCCACCCAGTCTTAAAACTATCCATGGACCCACACGTAGATAAATGGGTGTTCCAGCAATGCGATCACTGTTAGTCTACCCTAACTTACAGCCAACATGCATGAACTTTCAGGTGCTATCACTGATGTCTTGTCCCTGGGCACACCTGTGCTCCTATCACTCTGCAAGAGTAACAGGTTGCAAAAGACTTTGGAGCAACAGATGGTCCTCAGGTAAGAAGAGACTAGATTCTCAAGAAACCTGGTCACAATATGTAGATAATAAAATAATCATTTGGAAAATGGCTATTACATATGGTTGTCGTTCCACTTTCTTTTACAACAAGAGCTGTTTTAGGAACCACGAAGTTGTTCACTGAATAGGAAAGTCCTTTCAGGCCAGGGTAGGCATCGGTGGGATGAGGGGCTGTGGCTAAAAGTTATTTCAAATACTTGCGATGCTGTAATTTTTTTTTTTTTTTTTTTACGAAGAGCAGGTATCTGTGCGTACCTTGGGTCATGGAACAGCCACTTCCGTTCCATAATTATAAATACACAAGTGCACCCTCCCTGTATAAGAAACAGTATGAGCAGCATAACATCAGGCAGCATATCCTTTTAGAAATGGCAGTTCTCATGTCCTGGCCAAGTCCGACTCCTGTTTCCATGGACTGGGAAGCCGCTCTCCTGTAGTCTGTGCTCACTCAGACCTTCCACCCTCCCTTTGCATTTTTTGAATACTCAAAAGATAACAAAACACCACCATCCTGCCAATGCCCAAGCACCCAGGTGATCCTCTTGCTCTCAGCTGTTCCGCTGCCCAGCCCAGAGACAGAATCTTGGGAGGAGGCTGGGGCAGTCTTGGAGGGAAAGAGGTTACACTGGACAGATAGGTGCTGTTAGGACTGGGGAAGAATTTCGGAGGCTGTAGGTAAATGAGTAAGTGAGGAGTGTTACGCCACGAGCCTTTGTGTCTCACCCATGGCCCTGATCATGTTAATGGAGAAGGCGCTTGGGAGCTTGGTCACGGGCCCTCGCAACCCTGTAATTTTGGACACCTGGGCACAAAGAAGGCATGGCTGTGCGCCTGTGGGAATGAAAGGTGCACCCCTGAGCCTTGAATCTGAGGCAGCGGTGGCAGCAACAGGACAACCTGGACTGCAGAGGACATGAGGAGAATGGGCAGGTGCGAGCCCAGACAAAGTAAAGGATTCTCTCCCGCCTGCCGACCAGACAGTTGGCCCAACCTCCCTGCCTTGTGGGTCTGTGTTCCTGATTCTCTGAGAACAGAAAAACCTGTGAAAATCCACCGAGGGCTCCAGGACTCTCATCATCCATCTGCCCAAACTGATAATGACCCTGCCGTGCCCTGGGCAGGCCTGCCCACGAATGGGGTTGATTCTTAGATACCCATTTTATCTCCAAGTAGGGGGTCCTGTTCCCAGTCCTGGTCAAGTCATTGCCTTCCCCCAGCTCCCTCTTGCCTTCCCTCCACCATACTGCCAAATAAGGCCTTTATTTCTCCAGATCCATCCTGATCCCTACCACTCCTGGGCACCCTTGTGGCTCACTTAAACCTGGGAGGAGAGGATGAAAGAGCCACATCCCCTGGGTGTTAGAGAGCACTCGGAGGGAGAGCGTGAGATGAGGGAGCGTAGAAGCCAGAGTGATTGCCCATAGAAAGAGCATGAATATTCCTCAGGGACTGGGGAGACTCCCTTCCCTGGCCTTGCCAGGCGTGTCTGTATAACTGCTAGAACCAAAAAGGAACCTATCCAGATTGAATATCTGCACTGCAGTTGGCATCAGGGACAGAATCGTTGTACTGCAATCATGAATATAAGCACTTAAATTCCAACAAAGCAGACACTGCACAAGTCTGGGAAAAGAAAACAAATCTCTAAGGTAAGGAAGATAAATACCAGGTTCATTAACTGGAAACCCAAAACAGAAAAGGTGTCAATTCTCCACAAACTGGTAAGAGTTTATATGTAATTTCTATCAAAATCCAGTAAGAGTTTTTGTGGACATTGACAAAATTATTCTAAAATTTATATGGGTAGACAAAGGAGTGATAATTTAGAGAATCAAGTCGTGGCAAAAGGAATAAACAGTTTCAACCCTTACTCTATAACTACAGTAACAAAGACTAGTGTTTGCAGAGATTTATAGCACAATACAAAGACCCAGAAATCACCAAGGCAGCTATGCCCAAGGGTGTCTCACAAAGGTGCAGATGCAATTCAGTGGGGAAAAGATGGCCTTTTGAGCCAACTATTGCTGGTTAAAATCTATGAGGAAGTCACAAGCCAAACATTTGAAAAACAGCATGGGCCAGCAAAACGATTATGGCTAAGGTACTTCCTGGTGGAGAAGGAGGATGACTGGTTGTCTGTGTACAGCCCAGAAGATGAAAATTGACGACGCTGGACCACAGCTCAGAGTTTCTTTCATCTTTCTGCATTCAGTAGCTTCAGTTGTCTAGCTCCTCAGTCTCTGGTGATTTTGCCATCAGCTCTCCACTGGAAACTCAGTTCCCACTTACCTGAAAACAGCTGCCCCAGACACCATTAGCATTTTGATGGGTATCAGGTTAAACAAATAAGATGGCTCACAGTAGCTTTAAAGGCACAGACCCCTATGGGAAAGTCTGTCTGAGAATTGTTCTGTCTAGCCTTTGTGCCTCTCATCCAGTTCCTCAGATTCATTCTGATTGGATTTAGTTGGTCATCCCTCCACTCCTCTCCACTCCTGAAGTGTAAGAAGGGTAAATTTTTTATGTGAGGCTTCAGACTTTAGTAAGATTCCACCCCTATGTCAGCATGGAATGCTGCTGGTCCACATGGACTGAGGGTTTAGTTCTCCACAATAAACTGTTTGAGGAGAAAAAGACACTAGTCAAGGCAACGATTATCTACTGAAGCTCTGAGACGTTCCCTGGTTGATATCCAGTGTACTCCTAATAGTAATAGCTACAAAGGTCTAGTTACTCTTCTCTTGACACTGTGAGAGTAGGTAGATTAACTGGCAGTGATTTTCCTCTGCCTGGGACGTTGCTCACAACTACCCTGGTGTAGTCACACAGCCTGAGATGACCAAGCTGGAGCTCCACTCCCGGGTCATCATGTTGGAGTCCCTTGATCAGGACCTTCAACGCAACGCAGCTGCTTCTGGCTCTGTCTGCAGAAAGTCTTTGGAAAGTCAGCGAAACACTGACCAAAGTTACTTGTAAATCACCAGCTTTTCTGAATCAGACTCTCAGAAAGAAGACAGGTGTTCTTTGCTCATTAGACAACAAATGACTTAGTATATATGCTGTACCTTTTCCCCCAATAAACCAGTGAGGCTTAGTTTTGCACTCATTACTTAACTCCATTTTAAAGGCAATTGTGTATGCAAAGCTCTTACCTTCCTGACATTCAATATACTCTTGATTCAATGGTTGCATGACAGTGATGCCAGAAAGTCATATTTGACACTTGTTTCCTGCCATTGGATTCTTTCTCTCCCTGAGTTACCATTACAAAATGTGGGGTCCAACTGTCAAAAACAGTAGGATCCGAAGGCTAGCACAACGGCAATTCCCAGAAAGCACTGCGAAGCGGGGTGGGTCCTGAAAGTTTTCTTTCCGTGTGGAGTAGGCGGGGCCAGGAGAGTTCTCCAATGAACGCCTCCCGAGCCAAGGGAGTTCTCCAATGAACGCCTCCTGAGCGGAGCAGGGCGGGGCAGCTGGCCGTGAGCTTCTGGGACGAGGAGCCAAAAAGCGGGAAGATGGCTGAGGTGGTTGGCGTAGTCCCGCCTGCTGTGTCTAGTGGGGGCTCTGCCCCACATTCCAGCCTTGCTGGGGTCTGGTCATTTACCAGGTAGCTGTCCACCTCGCTTCCCTGCGGGCGCATGGCAGCTGCACGCTTGTGGCTAGTCGACTAGCCTGAGGAGTTGGTCTTACTCCTGTCCTGCTAGACCGACACTGAGGATGAGGCGCGCCGGGTCCCTAGGAAGTTACATCTATTTGCAAGAGGTGCTGCGGGCCTGAGGTTAGGGGCTGGCTTCTCCTGGTCGGTGGAGCCCAGGAGAAGATACGGGTCTGTGTGTGTTGGGGGGTGAGGGGGCCGGGGGAGGGGTGGTTTATGCCTGTCTGTCCGGAGGCAGCGGTCAACTGGTGCACCCTGACTTCAGCCTCCCCGGTGCCGTGCACAGGGTTTCCTTCAACTCGCAATAACCTGACATGTGCCGAGTGCCAGGCACGGTGCAAGCCTGGAGCTACCGTGACCGGGGTATGGTGCCGAGCCAGGCGGCTGTGGGCCTGGCCTTCCTGGAGCAAAGTCTTGC
Organism: Uropsilus gracilis; assembly: GCA_004024945.1. Classification (NCBI taxonomy): domain Eukaryota; kingdom Metazoa; phylum Chordata; class Mammalia; order Eulipotyphla; family Talpidae; genus Uropsilus; species Uropsilus gracilis. Next base: position 3,685 of record PVHY01002413.1, on the reverse strand, counting down.
TGGAAAGGCAGACGTGAAGCAGAGAAGTAGAGTCTGCCTGGATTGTGAGGTTTACCTTCCGTTGGGGTTTAGTCATGCTCCCCCCACCCCCGTTGGGCACGTGTCATCGGCCAATGAAGGGGGAAGGGATGGCTTGTCCTGGGCCACAAGGTGGTCAGGTGCAGTGCCAGTACTTCCCAGAGCTCTGCCTGAACCCCGTGAACACTGTAGGAGTAGGAGCCTGCACTCAGGGGGATAGTGTGGCCGAGGGGGGTGGTGGTGTGCTGGCGGTGCAGTGAGCAAGGTATGTGTGGGTTGAAAAGCCCGAGCCTTGAGGGTTTATTCATTGGTTCTTCAGTAGAGATGACTGGGAACTTCCTGTGTCCGATCCTTCCTTTGACCTGCTTGTTGGGGACTGGGATGTGAGCCACAGGTGAAAGAGACTGACATACGGTGTCTGACTTCCTGGCACTCACAGCCTTGTTGGCCAAGAGGAGACAGGAAAGGACACATGGAGTCCATCATGACAATTCTGTCTAACCACTGAGGCATGGTTTGTAGCTCAGCTGTGATGTTTGTGCTGAGAAAAAGACTGAAGATGCAAGCAGGAGGAGGGAGCTAGCGGAGGGTTCTGGCCGAGGTGGGTGAGCAGGAAGCCCTGCAGGAATGAAAGCATAGCCTCCAGGTTGGGCCCAAGTAGGCACAGCTGGGTGGGGAGAATAAAAGTTTTGAATGAAGGTTTGTACTTTTTGTAGGTTCTTGGAGACGCGCCGTCATGATTCAGAACCTGGATGCTAGACTCAAATTCTGTCACATTTCACTCTAGTTCTGTCTCTTACTAGGTGTATAAACATGGGCAAGTTACTTCCCATTCTGTTTCCTGGCAAAGGGTGATGAGAGTAAGACCCCCTTCACAGATGGCTTTCAAGGTTCAAAGATCTCCAAGATAGTAAAGCACTTGGGGCAGTGCCTGGCGTGTGTTGTGTGTTAGTTGATGACCTGAATGGATGAACACGCAGTATGAAAGCTTCAGAGGCGGTCCCTGGTGAAGCCTGCTGGATGATTCCCAACTATATTTCTTCTCCAGCTTTCAGGCGTCAGCACATTGATAGTATTGTTGGCTTAGACATCATTCTTTTCTCGAGGATTCAGAGACTTGTGTCAACAGGAAACATTTTTGGAGCTCAGTTTTGTATTGACAACACTTCAGCATTCCAAGTATAGACTTACTCATAACTGAAATTTGGTTAGGTTAACTGTGGGGAAATACTCTTTATGTTTGAAGTATGTAAAATCATAATGTTCTTAGGAGTTCTATGTGTGATAAGTAAGCTCTAGCAAAATGAGTGGTTGCAGATCTGTTACGTATACCTTAAATGGAGCCATGTGCAGTTGTGACATTTTTTAAGTAAGAAGAACTACTACTCTTACCAAAATGTAGTTTTTGGGACACAGTCCAATCTGTTTCATGAAGCGAGTGTTGAGCATCAGACAAATTTGGGAAGTGGTACTTGTTCGCAGTTCAAATGATCATGTTAAATGGTGAAGAAATTCACCGTACTTTTCAGAAATGTGCGTGACTGGAAATCCTGTTTTTGGGCATTATTTCCATTAACATTTTTGCAGAATCTCTTGGAATCACATTGTTCCAAGTCATTCCTGTCATTTTTCCAGAGAACCAGGGTAGAGAGATCCCATTAGAAGCCATGTTTTCATTAGTAAGAGAAATGTATTGGTAGTTAAGCTGCACAGTATTTTCATTTTAAAATCAAATGCCAGTATTTCCCATGGAAACTTTACTTTGAACCATTGTTGATCTTCAGCAAAAACATCCAGAGTTGCCCTGGTGTGTGCAGCTAGCCCTTGGTAAAACAGGCCACACACTCCAGTTTTGCTGACTTCAGCTGACTCTTGTAAACAAGTAATTCAGCATTTGATGTTCATTCCATTGGGAAGGTGAGATGACCTGTTATGCCCAAAATGTGAAAATATTCTTGTCCAAGCCCTTGAAGGGTCAGTAGGGTTTTTAATACCTTCAAAGGTTTCCTTCAAAACAAGGAGGGAAGGAGAGAGATTTTTTTTTTGTCACATCACTGCTATTTGCCTGAACACCAAACTGTTGTCATGTTCCCTCAAGAAAATCAGGTAGTTTTAGAACACATGAGGGCTAGATTTTTACAAAAGGTTTCTTGGTGATATTGGTTTATTTACTATTCACTGCTAATGCTTTTTGCAAACTAACTTAAAAGAAGTGGATTGGCTAAAATGATTTAGACACCAAAAAATGCAGAGAATTGATATATCTAGAACTGCATTTCCTGAACTCTAATTGTTTCTATAATTTAAGCTCTTTCCTGCCTTCCAAGACCCTCTTGTCTGCAGACATCTGAGCACTGTAGGCTAGGTCTCGGTTTGGAAGTGAAGAGACTCTAGTACACTAGTTCTCATTATTAGCACTGTCAGCATAACCTGTGCACTGTTTTTAAAAACATAGATTTTTATTTTCAGTCTTACAATGGATGGTGATGGCACATGGCTAGTACAGAATATTTTGAAGCTTATTTATCTATTTATCTGTTAAAAACCCCAGAAACCTCAGGGATGAACATTATTTCCACTTTGCTACAGTCGCCAACACAACTGTGCACACGTGAGGTGTATGTATTTTGTTCTTCCCTACAACTTCCTGTTCTTCTTGTTTATTATTTGAGGTGACTGTGTGGATGCTCAGATGGTGCAGCCAGTCTCCACTGGATGGCCTGCAAGTTCAGACACGCCACTACCTTCTGAGCTTCCAGCAGCAGCGCCAAGCAGTGCTTTCTGCCTTGACCTAATAGAGTGTTGTCTTCACCTGGCAGGCAAAGCAGTAGAATCTTACTTGAGCAGCAGCACAGAGCCACCAGGGGGTCACCCACACGGAGAAAGGGACAGCCTTGTTAGGTGCATCCGCAGGAGGTGCTGGGGAACAGTAATCAGCAGGACATGTCCCCACTGTCCATGCTAGAACACCAAACTGCTGTCGTGTTACCTCGAGCACCATGGGAGCCCTGCCTGGACCTGTGGGCCTGAGCGTCCCTCTCCAGCCTCCTCTCTCCCTTCCCCTGCCTTTTCCTGTTCTCCTACCCCTGCCCCCTGCTGTGAGGTAGAGGTGCCTCCTGCCCTGAGTGCTCTGCACCACAGACTTTCCACATTCCCAGAGCTCAGCTCAGGCTTCTCCTTTCACCATGATAGTGTAGATATCGTTATCTCTGTCCCTTCTTGTCTTTTCACCACTGTGTCCCCAGCACCTGGCACTTAGCTGACTCTCAGTAAATATCGCTTGTGTGAGTCAATAGTATGAAATCAACCGATGGTCCAGAGTTGAGGGGAAGAGACCTGCCCCTTGTCCTCCAAGGGGGCAGCAGTCAGTCGAACAAGAAGAGCCTAGAGGCAGGCAGATTGCTCAGCTTTTTGGCAGTTGCTTAGCAGTAGCGGGGGGGGGGGCACTTTGGTGGGGAGTAGTCACGTGGAGTCTGGAGCCTGTTGAAGGGATCCTTGGACTGGATGCTGGGATTCACCCCATCATTTCTAAGACTCTTTGGACCCTTTGATGCAGTTTGCCTGTTCCCACCAGTCCCATAAAAGTCCTTGCTTCATCTGCAGGTGTGTCCTGCACCACTAGATGGCACTAGCTGCTCCTCAAATTGCCATCCACTGTGAGAAGACA
>PVHY01002412.1:0-127514 GCA_004024945.1 Uropsilus gracilis | reverse complement strand
TTGTAAAACCATCAGGACCTGGGCTCTTGTTTTTAGGGAGAGTTCTGATGACTGCCTCAATTTCACTGCTTGTGATTGACCTGTTTAAGTTTTCTATTTCTTCTTTGTTCAATTTTGGATGACTGTATTGTTCCAGGAATTTGTCCATCTCTTCCAGGTTGTTGTATTTGTTTGCATATAGATGTTCGTAGTAGTCTCTTAATTATCTTTTGGATTTCTTCTGGGTTTTTCAAACACATTTTATGAAGCTAACATCACACTCATATCAAAACCAAACTTCCCTGCCATGACACCTTCGAAACATGAACAGTCAGACCCATCAGCCCCTTCACTTGGTTCTGTTGCCAGCTGCTCACTGAAGTTGTGAGGATCCACTCTCACATAAGAGTAAGCACTGAACCACAGAACTATTTGTGGTCCCAATTATATGCAAATGTAGGAATCCTAGTTTCAACAGGACAGATGGAAACTATGAATTAAACATATGCCAACATGAAATATAGAGTTGGGAGTGAGAAGGAGAGCAGGAGGGGGAAGCAGGGGTGGTGTTATCTAATAGGTCACTTCAAGATCAATGTGTCTCATTCTGTTTCAATATTCTGATGGTGTGACAAGTACACATATTTCTTGGTATCTTTCTTTCTTTTTTTTTTTAATTATTGAACTGAGTTCTCAATCTTTTCTACCTAAAATAATTCTTGAAACTGTACTTTCATTGATACACTTTCCTATATTCTAGGTAGCTGCCAAGATTGTTTTTTCCATCTTTTATAAACAACATCAAATTGCTAGTTTTTAAAGACTGAAAAGTAAATTGATTTTTTAGGAGTTTAGGTCTGTAATATCTACTCTATATTTCAGTGCATAATTTTCTGTTTTTATTTGAAGAATATAGTATCATTTTCAATGTTTTCCTCCTTATCATAAACAAATTTCTAGTTCAATTAATATGTTATCTGTATTTTTGTCAAAATTAAGTTTTTAATAAGTACTTAAAATCTGCCATTAAACTATGAATACTCTTCCAGTGCTCTATGAAGTTGGTAACTGGGTTCTTTTCCGGCTAAAACATCTGGGTGTCTTCCATTCCACCTACCCACCTTCAGCTAGAACCATGAAACTGTTAGACACTAAGGATTCTATGTTCTATTGTGGACAAGATATGATACTTGATCTTCGGATATTTGGTCCAGAGCTGCATTAAACAATGAGGGAACAGGGCATAATTCTCATGTTTTTTTCTAAGGATACACATATATACAAAATTAACCCAGGTCTACAACAGTACAGGCAGTGTAGTTTCTCTGGAGTCATTAATTTTTATTGAATATATGGAATTTTTGTGTGTGTTCATTTGAAATATTTACTTTTGTGTGAATCATGTTGTTTGGGTTGTCTTCTGACCCTCCAGATCTCTTTCTTCCTTGGATAACTCCTATTATATCAAAAAGTGGTGATGGTATTTTGTTAATATACAGATGTGTATGCTTCACTGTTCTTCTGCCTCAGTAAACAATTACTAACTTCTGAGTTTTGCAGGAATGTTGGTTTGGGTATATAGCTTTATTTGTTGACGTGTTTCAGTGTAAATTTTTCTGAAAGGTAAAATGATTATATGTTGAAAGTAGTTTGAGTGTTTATTGACAACAGGAAGTCTAAAATGATATGAACACATTTAAATGTCCTAAAATATCCATAAAGTGAATATTCATGGCTGCTCTGAATTCACCATTCAAGTCTTGACAATAAAAATCTGAATGTGAGTGCATGTCCCCAGCCACTGTACGAAGTCTATGATTAGTAAGATGCAGTGCATAGCTTCAAGCAGTAAACACCACTCATCAAGTAGTCACTGACTTAAAAGATACATTCTTTCTACTTTAAAAAAAAATCATAAATACAAGTGGTTCTAACCTTGGTGTATGCTATGGCAGAAAAACTGGAAGAAGAAAACACAAAAAATGTCTTAAAGTGACATGTAAAATTAGTATTTTTTGGAAAATCTGAAGAGGGAGTTCTTGGTTCTTAGCAACTCAAGAATATGAAAATACAATGAAAATAATAAATAATTGTTGAGAGTTTCCTTAAATACTAATCTAATATCTATGCCCTGAGTAGTGCCTGAGATGCTTATGGTAATGCTGATGAAATCATCTAGAGATGTCAGATCTTTTGGGTCATAAAAATAACCAAGCAGTTATCAATCATCATCATTCAAGGATGAACCTAAAAATGAAGCACCAAAAATCATAAAGCATAAAACTTTTTAGTGAAGTTAACTAGAATATTTTAAAAACTAATGTTACAGATATTAAGGGTTTGGCAACATGAATAGTTATTGTTGTAAGGCTTAAAGAAGGTACATGGAAGAGCCACATCTAAAACCATGATCGTTTGCAAGTATGGATAATAAAAATAAAACTCATTATTATTTTTTAGTAAACGCAACATATTTTTCTAATTCTTTATCCTGGAATCCGTTCATCATCTGTTCTTGAAGATACTAAATTGCCTTTGGAAAACATCCTCTTTATATTTTTTGGGTGACTGGAAATAATTTTTATCAGGCAGATCCACAGAATACTGGCTTGGATAAGCTACGTAGACATCCCCTCTTGTAAATACAATCTTTAAAGCAAAATCTACTCATCACCAGTAGCTCTGGGAACATATTGCCCACACTGGACAGCATAAAACAACATTAATTAACTCAGTGTTCTGGAGGCCAGAAACCTGAAATCTGTGTCAGCAAGAATGAGCTATTACAGTTTTCAAGTTGAACTCCATCTTTTTGCTGAAGGTATTAATGTACGGACCATCGTGGGGTTGGAGGAGATAAGTCGACACTTCTGTTACTTTCTCAGTCAAGATACGTCACAAGTAACCACCCCCACCTCGTGAGGTAATTCTGACCTGATAAACAATTCAAGCCATGCCAATAAATCCAACTGAAGAAAATGACACCTTTTTTAACAAGATTCAGGTTGGGGGAGCTGTGGCAATGGAGAAGAGAAGCTATGAGCCAGAAGCTAGTCATCAGGTTTGCCGGAGAGTTTTAAAAATGGAGCAGGTGGAGGGCAAGGGCTCATTATTTTTTAAATGCTGGGAGATGTACTCTCACCACAAATGCAAATTTCTATGCCGTATGGTTTATGTATATCAAAGCATGAACACATGTGCCCATGTGTGCCACTGTCATAGAGATGTTAGTTACATGGTCACCCTTTAGCTGCTCTCAGACTCATGTGTGCAAATTACAGACCAAGTATTGTCTTGTGCTGGACAGAAAACTCCAGAAACACTACATTTTGTTATACCTCTCCCTGGTTGTCCAAATTTTTCATTTTAAATGAGATGCTTTGTGTATTTCTAAACTTTTTGTTTTATTTTACTCTGTCCAACTTATACTGAAGATAGTTCTAGGAAGAGGGATAGAGGAGGGAAGGAGGTATGCTTGCTCTCAGTGCTCTAGAGATTGTGGAGAATACTGTGCAGCAAAAAGTTTTTCTATTGATTTTTGTATGTTTAATGAAATAATAATTATGACTGTTTGAAGAGTGGGGTTTATTGTTTGCTGTATTTTTTTAGCATAGTGTGTACAGCAGTTGATTTCTAGTGATGTATACCTGAAAAGTATGTGTAATCATGCAACACTACTTCACTAAAAAATTGTTTATTCTATCCTCCAGATCTTAACAAATAACAAGAGAGGCAAAGTATGCACACCTGTGATAGCCTACTTTTACTTGGACCCTCCTCTATTGTGAAGTCGGGAAGCTGGGGAGACTGCTTTGAGCTAGAGGAGCAGTGAGATCAACAGTGTTGAAGATCCTTGATAATTATGAGAATGGAGGAATGATAGTGAAATTGGAGGACTCCACAGTAGAAGAGAAAATTTGTCCTCTCTAGAAACCTGCAAATGAGATGGGACTTTGAGGACCCAGAATGGTGGACAGGACTTGCCCTGGACCTGAGAATGCCTGAGAGAAACTAACACACATATAACATCAGTGGCTCTCCCCAGGAAAGAGTAAGACCTTTTACCAACTCAGCATAAACTGGGAAAACCTTGAACATCTTTCTAACTAGAGATCTAGGACCCATAGTAGCAAACTGGATCTTACTGACAAATAAAAAACAAATCTGAACATTCCAGGCCTTAGTTATGGATGAAAAACACTATAATTTTAAAATATAAATATGATTCCTAATGAAATCTATAATGTACTTACATTGCCAATTTGCTTATGGAAGAAATGAATAGGATGGTTTTAAAATTTTATGGAAATGCAACTGTTTCATAATAGATATGAACTTTGTAAAAAGAATGGCCAATGTACACAAAATTTAACATCTTTTAAAATGGTTTATGTAGCCAATACTCTCAAAATGGAATGAAGGGAACTAAACTGACACATATATTGTTGGAATAAAACACAGAGTGTCCTAAATGTGATGTTTCATTTCACTGAAACGAAAGTGAAAGGACCTTTTTGGTCTTTCCTGTAACCAGAATTACTTACCATCTATGAAGGCAACACTACATTTCCCTTCTTGAGGCCACACACATGTAGATTCCACATGGATTAGAATTTACATGAGGATTTAGATTTTTCCAATATCAGAAATCTCTAACCTTTAATCTCTTCATAGTATAAATCTTCTTAATTTTGGATTAGGAAAGATTTCATGCAGGATAAAACCAAATATTTAAAAATATAATTACCTAGCTTTATGTATTTTAATTGTATGACAAAGGAAATACAAAATAAAATACTATGTAATACATTGGGAGATATTATATTGAAAACTAATTAAAGACACCTAAAATTGCTAAGAAGTTTTAAAAAGCAAAAACTTATAAATGGATAAGTTTTGAATAGGTAACTGTAAGATAAGGCAATTTATATAAAGAAATAATAGAGAAATGCAAATAAAATCACTAACAAATGTATTAATCATATGATTAAAAAATATAAAAAGTTTACAACATTCTATATAGTTTAGAATAACACTTAATATGAGGAAGGTTTGAGTTGCTAACAATTCTAAAGAAAATTTCCAGCACTGCTTGTTATCATTAAGTATGTATCATTTTAATTGATCATTCTCCTAACAATAGAAATTAAATATGAATGTTTATCAATAGGGAAGTTTTCATACTCTTATATAAAAGATGAAATACTTAAAAGGTATTAAAAAGGATGAATTGTAATTTGTATTCTACATATTTTGTATAAGCAAGAAGATATTGAAAGATACACAGCAAACTATAAACAATGTTTAGCTTGGAAATGAAAGGACAAGATGAAGCTTTTGGAATATGCAGATTTTTCATTGGTTACCTAAGGATGCATTTTGACAAAATTCTATCAATTGATCAGAAAACTTGCAAAAAGTCACCAGTTTAAAGTAGACTGTTCCATCTGAATGCCTTCTGGATTTGTACCACAAATATATTGGTAAGAATATGGATAAGGATGATGTGCATCCCATAAATAACAGCAATCCTGCATCCCTCTTTGTCGCTCATCTATTTACTCACCTGTCAGAGAGACCCCTCTTGGACTACTCTCACTGTTGTGTTGTCTGTCAATACGAACTCAGTCTATATCATTCCGTGGATAGCAAACAGAAGCATGGTCTTCCAAGGAATTTTGAGTCACAATTTCCAGAAATGCTGGCTTTTTCTTCTCCATACCGACGGGGATGTGAAGTTGTGACTGAGCTAAATATCTCGTGTTGGAAGATTTTCCTGGGTTTCCTACACGGACCGTGGCCAGTAGAATCATGTGAAGTATTGGGCATTGGGCATTGGGGAATTGACAAGAGAGAAGTGGCTGCTGAAGATGGATCCAGGAGGTTTGGAACCTTTGCCACTGTAGCTGAGGAAGGGCACCAAAAGTAAGTCTCCAGAAGCTGGAAATAGCAAGAAAACCAATTCTTCTGGTGCCTTCAGAAGGGATCCTAGTCAACCCAAACCTTGACTTCACCCTTCGAGAATTTAGTCAGATATCTGACATTCTAAATTCTAAAGTAGTCCATCTGTGTTGACCTAAGAGCCTGAACTTATGACAAATAATTATAGCAACTCTAGAAAATGAGTGCAGTTCTAAGATAGCTTGTAAATATATTTTGTCAAATGTTCTTCCCTTTTTTTAGCTTCAAACTGCCTTTCTACTTCCCTTTAGATATACCTGCTATGGGATCTAAGATTATATATATATATATATATATATATATATACACATACATATATATTTAGTGAGATCAAATGACACTAATATGAGAGTAAATAAAATGCACATTCAAAAATATTGATTCATTCATTTACAAGCAAAGCTAGTATTTTACAATGTATGAATTTATGAATTTTAAATTTCTGAGAATTTTGCATCTAGAACTATTGCTCTTTTACAGCAATATAAATAAACCTGAAAGTTTAATATCATTGCTCCATTTTTCTCATTTATGTATAAAATTAATAGTACTTTTCACTAGGTTTACTGTGTACTGGAAATAGTAAATCTGACTTCTAAGTAGCTTGAGCTCATGATATAGCTTATTATTTCTTTAATTAAACTTTTTTATTGAGGTAACGTTGTTTATGACTCTCTGTATCAGGGGTAAATGTAAGTCACCATGTACTCCCACCACTAAGGCCCCTGTTGTTCTTCCCAAGGTCCACTGGGCCCCTGCCCCTTCCCTCTTGGCTGCCTCCCTCCCCCCTCCAGCTGCCTCAGCTCTTCAGTCTCCTTGATATAGTGTAAGGCATGAGTGCAGAAAAGCTTAAGATGGCAGGTGGTTGGTCTGTCCTTGTTGCCAATAGCAGAAACAATACTAGTGTAGGTTAAAAGGTTTGGGGAGGAACTTGTGACTCAGGTAAGGGCCTACTTGAGTGGTCACAAGCTCAGCAAAGATTTCTGAGATAATAAGGAGGATTATTCCAGATTGGAGGATGTTCTTTTTGAGCGGGGAGCAAACAGAGATCTTACATTGTGCTTTCTTCAGTACTACCTCCTCATCATAGGTCTATGATTAAGTTAGAACATTAATTATCAAGTATTAACAATTATTAAATACATTTCATATTAAGCAAATAATGCAAATATACCAACAACTCTGTCGATGGTATTTTCAAACTCATCTATTTTCAAGTAGATGTGCATATGTATTATATGTGCTATATTACTTTATTTGATTTAAAATATTTATTTTGTGATTTATGATAATCTGGCTTATTTAAGACCTTTTTTTTTTTTTTTTTTTTTTTTTTTTTTTTTTTTTTTTTTTTTTTTTTTTTTTTTTTTTTTTTTTTTTTTGCACCATGGAAATGTCAGTGGTATTTCCACTAGTAATTGACATTTATTAAGCATAAAACTAAAGTCAAAGATGTGTAAAAAATAATAGAAAATTATGAAAACATAGGTTTTGATCACATCTAAGAAAAAAAATCATTCTCCTAGAGAAAGAAGAGCCCATGAAAGAAGATTACATATATGATTCGAGGATATTTTGTGTTTTACAATCAATCCCCAAATTGGTCTTGCTAGTGGTCCTTCTCTGTCCTGCCCAACAATATTTTCTATTAGCCATCTTACTTGACAGAAAAAGAGAATCACTGTAATTTAGGACTTATTTTTAAAAGTTACGGACATTCTAACTTATCTTTTTAAAGGTGGTCTTTGTATCAGGTGATTTCATACATATGTGGAATATAAAATAATAAAACAGACAAAACTAAACCAAAACAGACCCTATGAATCTGAGGCAGAATTGAGGCTGAGAGAGAGGGACATGAGGTGGGGGAGGGGACACAGACTGTGGAGGAGGGACTTAGGGGCCTTGGTGGTGGAAGAGGCACAGTAACATCCATCTGATAAGTGGGAGCCTGTATCTCTAAATCATGTACATTGCTGAAAATAAGTGTTCCTTAATAAAGGATTTTTTTTAGAATATTCTTTATTGTTTTCCTCATTTCTGGGATTGAATGTACAGCCCACTTTCTTCATTTAGAAATCATTTAGCAGAAACAGGAAGAAAAAGACAGAAACCAAATGGTTTCACTAATATATGGGGCATAGGAAAAACAAAGAAAAGGTAGGAATAAATGTCTAAACAAGCTAACAACCAGACTAAAGTACACAACGGAGGGAGGATGGATGGTTGGGAATGGTCATAGACAGGTGCTGGTGGGTAAACCCATGGGGAATATAAAGATGTGAAATATATATATATATATATATATATATATATATATTACTTAAATAAAATATTTATTTTTAAAGTAAAATAAGAGGTCTTTGTGACAAACATTACATGCATTCAAATATGCAATCAAATACATTCAAAACATTACATCAACACATTTAATTATAATCATTTATGTTTATTAAACTGTGTATATTCTGTAGAGAATGCAACTGGATAAATTTGCTTCTCAGTCAGTCAAACAATGAATTCATACAAAGAAAAGTTTGTTTCCATCTCTTTGTCCTATTTGTCTTCTTTAGTGATTATCATAAATTGGGTTATAGTAAAAGTTAGGATCAAATATAAAGGGATCTGCTAGTTTATCTTTCACTTTCTTCCCTCACTTTCTACCCTTTTACACCCGGTAATGGATGGTAAGCTTAAAAGAGAACATGGAGTGGAAGCAGGGAGCAGATTGGTGGTCCATAAGCCCCTGTTTAGTGGTCTCCAGGCTGCTCCTGGACCAGGGAGGAGCCTTCTTCATTTTTAAGTCCCATGAATTGATGGCACTTATATAAACCAAGGAAAACTGATTCTCTCACCCATGGCTAAAAGTAACAGGTATACCTTGCTGAACCCACTGAATCTCCAGTGTAGTGGTTTTATAATTCTTTGAGGTTTTGTAAGCCTTTTGCATTATACATTAGTACTTGTGCAACAGAAAACAATTTAAAGATCTCTTAGTGCCCAGAATTTAAAGTGTGACTACCATGTAGCACTGCAAGGTGTCTGAAGAAGGGAAAAAGCGAAAGATAAAGGCCCACATCGGATAGATATAACTGCTTTTTAAAATAAGCATAATTTACATTTTGCATTATGTAGAAGTCCATGAAGTGCTTTCTCAGTTCATTATATAAAACCTGGAGAAAAGATGGCCTGGGTCCCAAAGCTCATTTCATATTTATATTTGAATAGTTATTGGTCACTCTGGCAAACAGAACCACTGCCCACTCAAAACTGGAGTCTCTATTTTAAACAGCAAATGTATATCAAGAGCAAAATTCGTGCTCAGACCTTCTCAAAACCCACTAGACAGAGCATTGCATTGGGCTCTTTGCATAGAATTCTGTCATAATTTAAATTTTCTCCTCAACAAATTAAAAAATAGCTTCAACGACATGATTTCTTAGGGTTTTGCACATGTTGAAAGATTGCCTAAATGAATTAATTTCTTCAACTTGCTTGCAGAAATGCATATTTCAAATCATCCCAAGGAGAAGATGATCTAGTCCCTTTCAAACACAATTTATTGATTCTGATGCACTGAAATTTTATTATGAGAGAAATCAAACTGATGTATGAACTTGGTGTGATTATTTTGTTTTCTCTTTGAATAACAATTATTACTTTTCTGGGTTTAACACTTATTTCTTGTTAATTTACAGAGAGAGTGGGAGGTTCTCAGGTTATCTGTTTATTGAAAACAGAGCTGGTGAGCTGATGTGGGATTATGGATCTTCGAGGGAAAGATGCACTCAAAAAATCATCAGTTTTAAGATGACTTTACAGATAATGATAAAATGGTCATTTGTGGAATTACTTATAAAAGCATCTCTTCTTACAGCTAATGTTTGCTATCAAGTCTGCCAATATTTTTCAAAGAAAAAATCCATGGAGTCATAGAAAAGTCATCATTTTGGTGGTATAAATTCAATAATTCAATTTTATTCAATTTAAGTGTTCCATTGTGTCTAGTTTAGTCCTATTTTTATAAACTTCAAAAATTCATTGGAAAAAGAAAAAAATTAAAAACAAAACGAAGAGAAAATATGAAACAAATCAACTCCCTTTACATATATTGCATTCAACTTTCTGCCAATATGTTAAAAGTATATATAAAAGTATTCAAATTTTCTATTATACTGAAAGTTATAGCAATCCAGAATGTTCTCATTTTAACTTAAATAAAAATTTTGATTATTTCAAATTATCAAATATTTTAAAATAAATACAATATCAGCATTTCTAGTCAACTATATTAAATAAGATTCAATATGTAAAGAGTTAATTTAATTGAAACAGCTAATTATATAAAAGAATAAATAAACTGAAATAACTTTAACCTTTCCCCTATACAATGACTAGTAACCCACCATTGTCACCAATATTTTTGTAATAGGAGGAGATAGTGAATTTTACTGGAGGCTGTTGTTAAAGCTATTTAAACTAAATAGCAATATCAAAAACACAATATGTTGATACTAGTAGCATATAAATTAAATAATATAAATTTCTAACTCTACAGATGAGTAAATGCAGGGATTTCACAGTGGCTTTCAAAACATTCTCATTTTTTCATATTTGAGAGGTATGTAATGATGGAATAAAAAAGGATAAGCACGCATATTTGGAAACTGATTTTTTTCCTCTAATCATTTGTTGAAGGAAATGTCTTAATATCTGGATGACTTAACTAAATCAATAAGAGGAATGTTTGCTTTGTTGGTCTCAGTCTCTTCTGAAGTGAAACAATTTTTAAAGGAATTTTAAAGACAAATAGAAAATTGTGTAGCAAAAGTAAATGGATCCATGTAAGTTGAATATGTTGCTAAGATTTGTAAATTCCAGTGCCCTCTCCTCCAAGTGACTCTGATATTTGCCTGCCCTCTGTCATCATTTTATCCCCAGGAGTATATGTTTCTCACCCTCCACTACCTTCTTTTAATTCAATTTGGAAAACTAAGATTAGGAGTGAGACCAACAATGCCAGTTACCAGCCCCAGGAGGAGTTGACAGCAGAAGTCTCAAACAAACCTCTTTGCAGCACCTGGAATTCATCTCTATGGAACCAGTATCCTAATCCAGTTGGAAACTTTCTGTTTGCAGTGACAGCAGCATTTCTGAAGTAACTTACCAGTGGTTAGTCAGTGCTGATGTTCTTACAATCTGCTGGTACATTACTGCTTCGTTTTTTATAGTTGGTCGTGATCATAAACTCCTTTGCAGTGTGCTGAGCTTCCATAGAACTATGTTGCATGCATCACAGGGACTTTGGGATGGAAGCAGTGCACCCAGTGGAATTATATTGCATTCTCAGAGTCACTCTTAGAGCTGGCAAGGCACAAAGGGGCCCAGATACAGATCCCAGATGCTAGTGCAAACTACTTGACAGGTAGGACTGTTGACAATAGAAAAATCTGATACAAATGGAGTCCTTCTTGATGCTGGGTCTTCACAAATTTTGTACCCATTGTAGCATTGACCTCTCCCAAAAGGGTAGTCTTAAAATAGGTGAGGAAACCAATTTTCTCATGGGCAGTGAGTGAGGTTCTGCATCTGCAGATGTACCTGCCTTCTCCTAAGGGAAGGGGGCTTCCCATTGAAGAAGTCTTCATTTTGCTAATAACCTTGTATTGCCTGTTTTCTGTCCATAGGCATCCTGCCCAAGCCCTTGTGGTTTCCAGATGGAACCCTTGCCTGATTCACCATCATTTCATAAAGCCAATTAGACCATCAATCTTGTGAATTTTGTTTTCATAAGACTAGACACATGTTTTGTTCTCAAATGATTCAGCTGTAGGACACCCTTCCAGATTGTAATCCTTGACTTTACACATGGAAAATGCTTCCAAAAGCATTTACCTTTTCCACTGTGGGGTCTCATTAACTCTGGATTTTAAGAGAGTTAGTTCTAGATTTAAGAGATTTTAAGATAAATCCTTTGCCTCCTTAAGTAAAATAACATGACCACTTGGAAATAATTAACATGAATGTCATTAATAATGATAGATTCATGATCATTTATTGAATGGATCAATACAAAATGGGTATCAGCCACCATGTATAAAATCACTTTCGAAGTTCAACTATAAGTGTGTAATGTGTTGATTCACGTATGTCCGGTGGGATACAAAAGCTCTATAAAGATATTTCAGTACCCTCCCCAAGTGTGTTCAGTAAGTAGCTAATAAAGACACAAAGATAGGGAGAATGATTTCAACATTGAAGACCTGATACTGTATTGGTGAATTTCAATATAAATATGTAAGAAATAATTGACATCATGAACAGATATTCCAGGTTGCACAAGTATGTGAAAAAATAAGAACCAGAGTAACTAAATACCTGTATCTGTCTTCACAAGTCATAAATTATCATCTAGAGCTAAAAATTTTCCCTATTAAAATATTTCATTTGAAATGTGGATTCTAACTTCTCCTTCTCACCATCTGTTCCATGGCAGGCTGCTTGGATCGCTGAGAAGCCTGTCTTTCCCTGAGCAGAATTCATGCCATGACCTGGTTAGCTTTTGCAAACTGAAAAACAATATCTGTATGGCTGTTTTAATGGAAAATGTGTGTCAAAAACAGGCCATGTAACTGATGATTCTGTTTAGTCAGATGCTTTAATAATTCCATAGTTTTTTAGAATCATCATGTTCACTGTCACCTAATGTTAAAAAACAACAAACAAACAAACAAAAACAGATACATGGGGGATCATTTCTCCAATGACCTCATATAGTTTCAGGTTTAAATAGATGGTCAATAAACCAGAGTTTTCTCTTTCTTTCTTTCTTTTTCTTTTTTCTAAGACTAGGTCTCTTATTTTTGCCTGTGGAACCGCAGGCTTCCATTGCCCGGGGCATCACAGACTCAAAACAATCCCCAGCCTCAGCTTCCCAGGTAGCTTGGATTACAGGCGCACGCCACCATGCCCAGCTATTTTTGGGGGACTAGGTCTCAATAAGTGACCCCTGGTGGGACTCGAACCATGATCCCTGGCCACAGTCGAGGCATCCTAGGCTGCTGCTTACAGGCATGCTCCACCATGCCCGGCCCTAAATCAGAGTTTTCTTATGATGTCGGTAAGATAATGTTGACACTGACCTGCATAAGAAAACTGCTTCTGCAGTATTTCTTATGATTGTCATAGGAAAAGCAGACTTTTGAGAGGCCCATAATAATAAGGTATATTTTCTTATATAATCTTTAAATCTGACCAGATGAGGTAGACAGTCAGCTGTTGTTCCTCATTCTATAATAGATCTGACAGTGACTATATGTCTATCTGGGGTAACGCCTTTCACAGTCTTTATTTTTCAGTGGACACGAGCCTATTCAGAGCATACAGTGCACCAAAAAGATTCTGTAAATAAAGAATAGATTATCTCTGGTTTGGATAGGCATATGTAAACTCTCCTAAGTGTCTTCCTCTTCCTTCTAGTAAAGGAGATGGCCTCCTGTTCATGCACAGATGTATTATAATTACCGCAAGAGATAAAATTGCAGAGTAACAGTTAAATATTCTGAATCACAGTCCGTCTCAAGTGTATCCTACCAGCTTCCCCAGTCCCCCAGTATACTACCCTAAAGCATACAACCTCTCTCCCCCGAGGGTAGGCTTTGTGGACTCCAATAGTGGACTGTCTTGCTCTCTGTGTCGCTTGTGACGCCTCCCACGTTTGAGGCAAGACAGACAACACTTTTAACTGCAAACCTCTTTGAATATATTGCATTAAATAATCACATCGAATTGCACGGCCATTCAGCAGCTTCGCTCTTCCCACACCTGCTCTCTGCCAACACAGAAATAGAATCTGTTCAAGGAATCTGTTTTTGTGTTTTCTTTACTATTCGTGGTATTTGATCTTTGAGGATGACGCTTACCAGTCCGGAAATGTTCTCTTTGTTGGTTGATTTAACTGAACAAGCAAGAAAGCAATGATGTTTTCCATTGAACACATCTGACCTTGTGACTTGTTGAACGCAGCCGCCAGCTGACGCTTGACTGAGATGACCGGTAGAAAGTAATTGTTACAAACTTCTCTCTTCAGACCTTTTTAATTCTGAGATAGTTTTAGGGCATCACGGAGTTCTCTCACACAATTTCTTCCTTCATAAAATGTGTTGTAACAGATAAAGCACTTGCCAGGGACACCAGCTCTTGACTTTGTCGTGGTTCACTCTAAGCTTGGCACATTATTCCTCCGAGGTCCTGTCCTCCATTGGGGACGATTTGCATTTGCGTTAGATAGGATCTTGGCGGAGCTTGTCATTAACATTTTGAGTTTGGATTAATGTCTTGGGGATCTCCCTGTTTAGAAGGCATAGGTTACTTTGTGTTACTTGGTAAGATTCAAAAACTTGAAAAATGGTTCAAAACCTGAACATGGTACATGTGGCTGTACCAGATAAGTGGGAGTACAGAGTTCCTGTTAAAGTTCATGTAAGATGAATTTTTATTTCATGTTAAAATGCTTGAAGGAAAAATAAAGTCATAGTCAAAATTATAGTCACCAGTTATATGCAACATGATATAAAACACCCATACTATAGAGATCAGAAGAAAATGTGTAGTGGAAATAATTTGTTTGGGACTATGAGATTGTGCATGTTTAATTTAAAAACAATATTTCACTGCCTGTTATTTGTTATCATTTTTTTTCTAATAAAAAGCTGTGTCTCCAACTTTAAACTTTTACTTTATAAAGAAATGATACACATACATAAAGAAAAATATAGTGCAATTTAGGTTAGATAATTTTAGGTGGTGTCTTTTCATATATAATATTTATTAATTATGGTAGTAGTCACAATAATCCATAAGCCCTCATAAAAGAGTGGCAAAACAATTTTAACATATATGAATGATAGAATGGATCTAAAATTTGTAGCTTCACTGTCAGAACGTTGTCTTAATAACAGAAGTTGGTGTTTCGACTGACAGTTATATTTCCTACATTATTTTTCTTGCTAATTAAATTTACCATCCTCCTCCTAAAGACATTCCAAGCCAGATAATCCTGTTCACCTAAATTATTAATGCCCTTTCAGTTGGAGATTCCTTGCCTCTGTTCTTTCTGTCATTCCAGTTGCTTGAGTTGAGGTTTCTGATGTCTCTGAGTGTTGCCATAATGCTTTTGTCATGTTCCTCTTTTAGGACATAGTAAAAAATATCACCAAGCTTGTGGGAATCTTCAAGACCAGAATGAAACCATGAATGACAATGTTAGCCTTGTCAAGTGACTAAAAATGACTATATTTATAGTCAGTAGTTTCAGATTTTATTGAGTCATTCAAGAATGACTGTTTAGAGAAATGCCCATACTTCCTCATTCATTTGTTAATACGCAAAAATT
Organism: Uropsilus gracilis; assembly: GCA_004024945.1. Lineage (NCBI taxonomy): Eukaryota > Metazoa > Chordata > Mammalia > Eulipotyphla > Talpidae > Uropsilus > Uropsilus gracilis. Next base: position 112,180 of record PVHY01002412.1, on the reverse strand, counting down.
GTTTTGTAGTTATTAGACTGTGCTGAAGTTCATTTCAAGTGGTGATAGAATCTTTTCCTCCTCAGTATCCTCAGGAAAGCATGAAGATGGTAGTAATAGCTAATTTTCTTTAATAGAAATCAAACCCAATTATTTCAAAATGTCAAAAATTAGAAATGTCAAATAAATAAATGCCAGTAATTAACACCAGGAGTATTCATAAGAATTGTAGCTTTCTTTTATCTTTTTATTTCTCCCCAAATATCATTTAGCAATGATTAGAATGACAAGAGATCTGTCAATTGAACTAAAATAGCACATCAGTCATACCTCTTACAAGCCTCTATTTTCCTTTAGGAGAGGCAGCCTATGTGACATAGTAGCTCACATTATCTCATATTCCTTTACATTATGTCCTGTCTAATTACAGAAACATTTATCTATCTTCAAAATTTAACTGAACATTATTTTTGTCAGCACTTGTCCCCATGCTGCCACCTCTGCTTATATACATCTGAAAGCTGTCTTGTCTTTTGGCCCAGGATGCTATTGAAACTGTGGGTTCAAATGAATTTATTTTATTTTATTTTATTAATTTTATCAATTTATTTTTTATTGATATTTTTTACATCACTTTATTCCCTGAGGGTCTCCTGCCACTGTATTACCTGTTAACCATCATCTTGATCACTTGGGCTCAAAGTCCAGTGGTTTGAAATGGGCTGGTACGCACTTGCTCCTGTAACAGATGCTGACCCATGGTTAGGATCTAGCCCTGATCAAATTCCTCATCTCTTTTCATTCACCATCTTTCTTACCCCATTCACATCAAATACTGAATGAACTCATCCTGATGATGCTTTGGTCTCAGATACCAGAAACTTGACCAAAGACCTTCCACAGTTATCTCATTATTTCTAGACTTGTCTTGACAAGGGAATTGAGTTACTACAGCATTACATTACATTCAGCTTCTACATCAACCACCTCTCTGGATCCTTCCTATCCACCACTGAAAAATATGATTTATAAAACAAGTTATCACTGTTTTTTAGTCATTTCTTTCAGTGTATTTACCACAGCTTAAAATTATAGTCATGCATATTTTCCTCTTGACACTTCATGAATCCTATTATGAAATACACAAGTACATGGAATATATTTTTCCAACAACAGTATACTCCTAGTACTTATCCCATTGGATGATATATAATATAGTATCAAGTGAGTGAACCCTTCTCTACTAGTTGCCACCAATATAGCAGCCCCTTAGGTTCCCTCTCTGTTACTACATGCCAAGTTTCAGATTTACAGCAGAGAGAGTCCCCTCATGCTTGAACCAGCTCTGTCTGTCCTAACTTCAATCCATTGTGGTCAGAGAGACAGTTCAGCTCAATGAAGCAAGGTCCACCTTCTCATGTCAGGTTCAGAGAAGAGAGAAATGGTCCTCACTACAGTTAATTTCCAGAGTCTTCACTACTTAAGTCCAAAGACAATTTGAAAAATTTCTCCAAGAAAAGATTATACATAGGTAATCACTTATTGCTATCCTCACAATGAGTATCTGATTAAATCAGGATTTTGCTGCATGGAAAATGATATGATTAAGAGAAGTAACATGACTGAAAAGTTATCATGTTTCCATTTCAATTGGAAGTACAAAACAGTAGTTCCCTTCACTGTCTGAGGCCTGTTCGGCTGTTGCTAACAGTGTAGGTGAGACTAGTGCAGGATGGCAAAGAATCATGCAGGGCACAGGAAGGGAATGGGATTCAGGAGCCACAGACATATGACCAGCACACACTGCTGAGCGAATGACAGAACAGAGATCCTTTTGCTTGAAGGTTCCCTATGATGAGGTAGGGGTTTTTAATTTCCTAATCTTCCTCCCCCCAGCAACACAGGAAAATTGAAGTCTATGTTCATGCAGGTCCCGGCTCTAGAGACTCTCAGTCCTTTCCCCTCAATTACTCTCTCCAGTCGCCAGCTGCCAGGGTTCTGTTGGCTCCTTTAGGCCAGTGATGGTTCCAGGCCATCACACCCTGCTTGACAGCAATATGCAGTTGACAGAGACAACAGAAAATGCACAGATGCAGACACCATTCTAGGAGTAAGCTCATCTGTGGATGTTTTTAGAAAATCTCACAATTCTCTTTAACAGAAGTAGACATACTACTGGCTCAGAAATGGTTTCACTTCAAATTCCTATTTTGGAAAGAAAAGGCTTTACAGTCACTGTTTCTCTCTCTGAATTCCAATTCTCCCTGAGACAGCTGGTATTTCCACTTGAATATGGATACAATATAAAATTATGCAAAATATATATCAATATATTTAAAATCATTTAACTTTTTAGCAAATATATATACTATGACTTTTGAAAACAAGTTGTAGCATGAAAGACACATTTATTTTGAATATTATATTGTTTTTTGACTTTAAATCATTTTTGAACATACAATTTCTTCTACTTCAATGTAAATAAAGACACCTATCAATTATTCATCTATTTTTGTAAGAACGAACATATCTGTCAGAACATATTGTGGTCACTGTGTGAATTCACTTCTTGTAACATATACCCTGAGGATTTACTATCTACACATTTTCCTTGTAAAACTATATTTTTGCAAACAACATTTGCAGATACTGTCTTGAGTCCAAGGATGAACAAAGAAAGCTCTGCCATATTTTACCACCTCTGTTCCTTCATCTTCCTTGTGTCCTACACCCAGAACAGTCTCTCCAGGAAAGCATACTGAGACTTTTAATCTGATAACCACTCCTGGGTCCCCTGGATGAGTTTCTCTCTCCAGGCTTCTTCAGTGTGCTTGGTGTTATTCTTAAGGTTTTCCATTTGCCTGGCTTTGTCATTACCTAAACTCTACCCGATCCATTAATAATTACATTGGAATGGGAGAAGTTCCTTAGAGCTTCCACATGATGGGTAAAGAGGACCTAGGAAATGGTGGTTATAGTTGATGTATTATATGCTCAAATTACACATGTGAAAGTCAGAAGTCTTCCTACTATGTACTAAGAGGAACTTGAACTATTACAAAGAATACATTTACATTTAATGGAAAGTTATTATTTATCTATACTTGTAAAAGCAAGTAGATTTTGATAATTAAATGTTTAGAGATGTCAAATAACCATAAAAGTTTTCAAGTGAAAGAAATTATTGGGATGCTTGAGTTTTTAGTAGATAATGAAATGTTACCAAATGGAAGTAGGTTTTAATAGAAAATGTTTATTAACCTAGGCTCAAACTTACATTTGCAAATTAAATTGCTGACCAAGATTTCTTTTTTCTCAAAGTATCTTCGCACATATTTTACAAATACAAAAATATGCCATTTGTCTTCTGGTGGTTGGAAATAGTGTGCATTCAAAAGAGTGAAACAGAGAAAAAAATCAAACTATCTGTACTGAATCATCACTCATGTTGAAAATCTTCTCTATGAAAAACCTTAGCAGAGGGAACAGAAATAAGTAGGGAGGTAAATTCATGGACAAAAGCACCATGGTCTTAGAAGGTATAGCTCCTTTTCAGGGTTATAGTGGGAATTTAATCTTGTCACCACTGTGGGTTAGGTTGTATCATTGCAGTCTTCAGAGTAGGCTGCCCCCATCACAAGTAGGACAAGGTCATGCAGATGCAAGCTAAATCCAGACACTGCTGCCATTTGCTGTGCCCAAGCTGATGAGAACAAGTGATGGAGGCAGGTACCTCACTGCACCCCAAGGTTTGATTTTCATTTAAGCAGTAAAAAAGTGGTGTGCTTACAAATGTGGAAAGCATGAGAAACAAAAAGAACAGACCTGTTAACTTGAAAAACACCTCCTATAGAAAAGACCTTACACTTAAATAAAAACTCATACGAAACACCCAACCAGAACAGGTAATAGGAACTTACTTGCTAAAGAGTGGACAGAATTTGCAAGAACAAGTTCAAATGGATGAGCTTCTTCAGGCAGACCTCACACTCAATCTGAAGAGAGAAATTGTGTTGAGTTAGAGCCATCAGGCTTGTGAAAAGACTAGATCTTAATTTTCCCCGTCACAAGAAAGAAAGAGAAGCTGCAGCATGCTTGGGGGAGGGGCTGTCTATATGGATTTCTTTACCAGGGTGGGTTTGGTTTGGGTTTTGTAATCTGGGTATTGGCTGGATTCAGTGGAGGTCTAGCTCTAGTATCCAGACCTTTACATCTTACGTCCACCACCTGCCCCACATCTTGCGGGGGTAAGTACAGCCCAGTTGATTAGACTTTCAAAGACAAAGACATACCTTCTCAGGGTCCCTGAGTATTAGAATGTAGATATATGTATATTAGAAAGAGTAGCACCTTATCTGGGGGCTACTTCAATTTGTTGTGGTGGTATTAGCTTGGTAATGAACAGAGATCGCCTCACTAGAGAGACACACTTCCAGTCAACTTGTTGTACATGCTCCATTTACACAGCATTATATGTCTGTTATATTTATAGAAAAAAAAGAAAATGTAGCATAGACTTGTGATAGAAATTTAGCCTTGATATTAACTCCAAGGTTTGAGTCATTTAATTCCCAATTTATGCAGTTTTCTCTTACTTGATAAATATATTTTGAATACGTTGGGATTTCATTTTTAACATAAAGGAAAAGGAAGACACATCTTGAAAGATCAATTATCATTAGGATATAAATATGGATCATTTTTTTATTTTTGAATAGATAATATATCACATTTTCGAGATTCATAAAGAATATTTAATTCCACTTATAAGTCTTGCTTTGACTCCTTTTCTCTTACTTTCCAAAGATTTTTTGTGACATTTTCATTTAAGCTCAGGAAAATGCAACAAAATACTCTTAAAATAATATTTCATGTTTCATAAATTCTGCCCAGGCCAATGCAAACATACCCCATGGGGCTGGGTCCTCCTTGGGCAGCTTGTTATTAAAACAGAATTGGAGACTCTGTGGCAAGGTGCTTCTCGGTAAGAACCACAGAGCTGAGTGTTCACTGTCAACCACAGTTGGCTTGGGAGTGACTGCCTGAACTGAATCATGCTCGGGGGAGGGGCTGCCGGCATGGGTTTCTTTGCCAGGGTGGGTTGGGGTTTTGTTAGCTGGGTATTAGCTGGACTCAGAGGAGGTCTAGCTCAAGTATCCTGACCTTTAGGTCCCAACAGTTGCATTGCTTGATCTCAGGTCTACCCACCTCTCCCTCACTCTTGCTCATCTCCCCCACGGAGGTAAAGTGCAGCTCAGTTGATTAGATTTTCAACAACAGAAGCATAACCTGCTGTTTAGGGGACCTGATACTAGAATGTAGATGTATGTGTATTAGAAAGAGCAGTGTCTTATCTGGGGTCCACTTCCATTTTCTTTTTAATTTTATTACACACATATGTTTGCTTTTGCATTGTTGCATTCCCCAGAGTTCTCCCCATACCTTGCCCCATGAACCATCATCTAATTTCTTGTGCCCTCTTTCCCCCAATTATAGCCCCCCTTGCTCTATTCTTTCATTTTGTTGCTAATTTTGTTTCTCTTTTTGTTAGTTTGTTTTTCCTATATCCCACCTACAGGTGAGCTCATCCATATTTCTCGTTTCCATCCTGGCTTATTTCTGCTAGCATGATTCCTTCCAAGTCTATCCATGTTATCACATATACCTCGAGTTTGTCATTGTTAATTGCTAAGTGATACTTCATTGTGTCCATATATAACAGCAAGTGCTGGTGTGGATGTGGAGAGAAAGGAACATTCTTACACTGCTGGAGGGATGCAACAAGCCACTTCATTTCTTATTCCCTGGGTGGTCACCCATTAATGCAGGTCTCTCTGTCATCATTTTTCTCTCTGTCTGATTTGTCCTCTTTCTAGATAGGCCATCATGCATCCATCCCTCCATGAACTGGCTAGCGTCTGTCAGGATCGCTTCTCCTTCTGAGAACCTCACATGGGGACATCCAATAGCATACTTGACATGTTGACAACCCGGGCACAGGAGACACAAAGGTGAAGTGGCATCTTCCTCCAACCAAGCCAGCCACACTCTGGCCCAACTCAGTTTCTACCAGCTCATTTCGCTGGATCCGGACCTTGCTATTATCCTTGCTGTCTCTCTTTGCCACATTCCATCCTGTACTGCCCCTCCCTGTTCCTTTATCTCTCTAGCCTCAGTGACCCAGGCCTTAATTGCAATCCTTGACTTTGCTCAACCACACTCTCCCCACAATTTCTGTGCCCAGGATTTCCCCCACCACAAGGCACTGATGATCAGACCCCATGTGTAGGGGAATCTCCCAGCCAGCAGCGCAGCCAGCAGCAGCATGTGTCTCGTGTCTTAATTTAAACCATGCAGGCTGTCTATAAACATCCACCCAGAGCCTGACCACCTGCCGCCATCCTGGGTAAAGACATACTGCCATCACACCTCTGTGTTATGCAAGAGTGTACCCAGAGCACTGCTCTGACCATACTGCCTCTCAGGGGGTTTCAGGCAAGCAAGTCAAGTGACTTGTGGACATGTAAAGCAGATGAGAACATCAGAATAGATGTCAATATCCTATGACTGACATAGGTGCTGTGTCATTGTGTCCTGTTATGTTTCTGAGGTCATCGGACACATCATCACTCTGGCACTGTACCAGGCTCCTGGTTAATTTCTGAACATCCAAGTAGGTCCCCTATACCCCAAAGCAATGCGATTACTGTTGACTCGGTTTAAATTTTGTTTTTAAGTTCCCTTGGTTTATTGTATGTTTGTAATTAACTATATGTGTGTGTGTATATATATATATATATATATACACAGATACATATATTCATATATGTATAAACACCCACATATATATGTACACTTACAATCTCTATAAATGAAGACACATAAACATATGCATATATATATGTGTATGCATATATACAAATTATACAAATTTGTATAATATATATATATAATTTGTAATTATACAAATTATACAAATAATACAAATATAATATATATATATTATATTTGTCTCCATGTTATACAAATGTGTTCTTGGATCTCTGTTCTCCCCGAGCTGCCTCTCAGGAATTTTCAGTCCAGTAAGTTAAGTGGTTCATGAACATGTGCATCAGATGAGAACATCAGAATATATGTCGGAATTCTGCCTACATATATATATATATACACATATATACATGTTATATACATATATATGTTATTTACATATATATATATATGTATATGTCTCTAACTGGGATAGATTCTCATTTGGGCAGTTTTTGTCTCCACCCCCCCCATAGTATCTTTAGTACCAAGAAGACAACCTATAAGTTGACATTCAACAAGAGGCTACATCAAGGGTTTCACATCACTATTGTGTGAACTTGTATGGAGAACAGATTAAACATAATTTTTATAAATAACCAATTTTTAATTAAGGAAACATTTTGCTTTTTCATAACCATCCTGAAAAGAATTCACTCCCATTATGCGAAACCAGTAAGAGAAAGCTCAACAAGCTGTTGTGAAAAACAAGCTGGCTTCTTATGGGAAAAAAAAGGGCAGATTTCCTTTACCATGTGGCCCTGTCAGAGGCTTTGGTGGCCCTGACTGCTGAGCCAACTGGCTTCAGGCTGAGAGGCACTTGTAATTCTGTATATTTAATTAGCTTTACACTTAATAGAGAATTTCCCCCCCAAAAAATCTAACCAAGAAATATCATTTGTAAAGTATTGCAAAAATGCAGAACTAAGAGTTTTCCCATTCCTTTCACCATTTATGAAAAATAGCCTAAAAATGACCTTTTCTTGTTTATTTTTTATGTCTCTGCTGAAATGCTTTATGAACCACTGACAACAAAAGAATTTTGAAAAGGTCAGTGACGTATAGCAACACAGTTGCTGCATAATTAACAGAACTTTCCTTTTATAGCTTGATGGGGCATTTTTGCAGCTGATGGGCAAGAACATATTGAGATTAGGCTGCCATCAAAGGTAAGTTATGTTCCAATTTGAGACACTCTCCATCAGTTTGACCTGACAAGAGAGTGACTGAGTTCATTAAATGTTGACAGTTACTTGAGTCTATGGAAATTTCAGCAGCTATTGAAACAGCAAGGACATTAGCACTAATTGAATCATAAGTACAGGCATAGGAGTGGGCGAATTTCTGGGAGGACGTTGCACAGCTCTTTGTCAGTGGGCAGCAAGGTATCTCACATGCTTTATATTCTCCTTCATATTAAGCAATATCAGGGCAAGACAAATGACAGTTTCAGAAAACTTAGTCAAGAGAATGTGTAACCAACACATGAAGAGCTAAATCACAGTCTCCAGACTAAATTCAGTGGAGAGAATGAACAGATAGCTGATGACACAAGTTGAAAGGCAGACACGTGACATGAAGTCCCAACACTTTGTATTCTATCCACCAGAGAGAACTTTGGAATGGCTGCCTCCTCACCCACCCTATCCCTGCCCTTCTCTCAGCCTGACAGCTGACTGAAGACCTACATGGACATGGTGTAAGGTGAGCTGGTCATTTGTTGTCCGCCATTGGTGCCTATGACATGCTCTGTGGTGTTGTGCCTTCCTCAGGATTGTACCTACCTGGCCAGTGGCGTGCGCATGCGTGAGTGGGTGCACCTGGACCTGGGAGATGAAAAGGGCGATGACACCCTGCGGGGAGCACAGAGGAGCACAGAGAGAGCACAGGGGAGGAGAGAAGCAAGCGGCGCGGAGACAGAATGTGAAGAAAATGCTGGAGAGAGAGGAAGAGAAAGTGGATGAAGATTCCTGGGGGCATAGGGGTTCACCTGCCTCTCAGTTCCCACAACCCCACCATGGACCTGTCCCTACCCTGCCCTGCCCAGTGTGTCTGTGTGAGTCCTAGAACCAATAAGGTACCGACCCAGTCTTAGTGCATGCACACTACCATTGATGTCACGGATGGGGTGGTTAGGTCAAATGTGGACTTCTGTTCATACTAGTACCTGTCACTGCCCCAATCTTGCTGACACTGGAGATCCTGTTCTGACTTTTATCCTCTCACTTATTTTGCTATAGTTCTTGTGGTAAAGAAAACAAAATATATCTTACTCATATATTTGAAAGAGAAATCTATAAACAAGAGAAAGAGATGAATTAATAAAGTCGCACATTAAAAGAGTTCAGAGGTCTCAGTGTTTTTGTGTAAATGGGGAAGACTGTAACTTTTTCAAATTAGTAACCATGAAACACAACTAGTTGAAATCATAATTACAGTGAAAAGTTGATTATTGTCTGAAAAATGCATGATGTCATTTTGTCTCACTATGTTTCATTAGGAGGATATACATTTCAATCAAGATTTTATAGCCATATTTATTTGATATTAAACATTGAGTAAATTGTGAACTCTATTTAGACTATCTGCTACTCTTTTCACCTGGTCTTCACTTATGCTAGGGTGATTCCCTGGTGCTTCTCTCTAAGGCATGAGTATCTCCCACCCAGGTTTATAGGACCTGAGTTTTTATAGGGACACTGTTCCAGGCTGAAGAGGTTCATATCTGATTCAGACAAATAGAAAGGAACTTTTGGAGCCCTAGTTAGATTTGGCAGGCAGAACTCTAATGCTGATGCAGGGACCTGGTATACCTGCACAGCAGTGGGTAGGGAGGCAGGAGCAAATGAGCCTCCCAGCCCCCATAATCTTACTGCTCTCCCTGGTTTCTCTCTCAACCCCCTTCCTCTGGACATTGTGACCCAGGCCTCTCTTCTTGTATATGTGCTTCTGGCATCTTGATCCAGAGGCTGCAATGGTGCAGGTGCCCTTGCTCATCGTCCCAAGCTCTCTTTGCAACAACAGTGCAAGCTGGGAGGAAAACAAAGGTGCAGCGGTGGTCATAGAAGCCAATAGCAGGAGGGAAAGAAGAGTTTAAGTGACTTCACTTTTCTTAATCCCTCATGAAATTTAATAGAATTTTTATAAGTACAATGATACAACATTATGCCTACAAAGCAACAAAGCAAATAATCAACATGAGAAAGCACAAATTTTAAATTTCAAAAATGTGATAATTATATGCAATTCAGAAAATAACTTTATTTTCACTGTATACTCTAAGTGGCCACTGTTTTTTCTAACACTAGCAGAAGATAGTTTATATGCAAAACAATGATCTAATGCTGGACTCTTACCTTCCTAATTTTCAAGTTCTAAATAATTTTCTCTCAAAAAAAAAAAAAAAAAGAAATAGATGGAGCCCCATAGCTATTGATTTTGGGGTTACAAATAAATTTTAGTCAGTACATGCCAAATATGGAAACCCAAACTGTGTGGATGCATCACATTATTACTTATGCAGAGAGGACTAGAGTTATAAAGGGGGGTTCATTAAGAAGATATGAGTATCCCAAGTGTATAGAAACCTGATAGTAGAAATACACTACATGGCTATACAAAAAATGACATACTGCCATGGTGACCACACAAACCCCTTATGATTTCACTCATGTGTGGTAGGTGGAGAAAACAACTAAGTGAAACAAAAATATACTGGTAAAATAGAAACTGAATTAGTGGTTATTAAACAGAAGGGGATGGTGATATGAGTCAAAGAAATCAATTGTTCAAAGAAGGATAGATTTTGACTTTTCAGTGACTTCATACATATATACATACATACATGCATGCGTACATGCATATATATACACATATATGATGTACCCCTGAAATTTAAACAACTTTGTAGTTCAAGGTTATTTCAATTAAAAATTTAGATCACATGAATTAAAATGGAAAGGACCAAAAAGATAAATCCAAAATTATTACTAACAACTCTAACAGCCTTCTCTCAGTAATTTATAAAATAACTCAGTGAAAATCAACAAGGAGATAAACAGCATGTAGATACTTAGTCTTGACCTAATTTCCATTTAGTACACAGTCCACTCTATTCATGCTCCTCTGTTTAAACTACTTCTTAGAAATTCAGTTTTCCTGGAACTGAAAGGCAGTGAAAATTCAATGAAAACTGGAACATGATGGTCATTTTTTATAGGCTCAGAATCATCTTTAAAATCATTACTCTGGATATTGAAATCAGTGCACAGAATGAAGTAGTTATGCAGAATTCTTTTCAGGATAAATGCTTTTGAAAAAGAGATATGGTCTACATTGAAGAATTCAACTCTAAAGGCAAGCTGTCTTTCTTGAAATTAAAGGGAGAAGGGGACAATAAATGGTCTAACTTTTTTTTTTATCCCAGTGAACTATAAAATAAACACATTCCTACACCTGTTGGTGTAGTCTGCCTGTTGATTGTAGATGAACACTAATTGAAAAACTTTAGATTAGAAGATTTGGTGCAAATGAGGGTCAGAGAATAGTCAGACAAGCAGGAGCAGGTCATGTCTACATGCATTTATCCACATTACTGCCTTTCCCCTGCTTGCTTTTCTAAGTGCATTTTCTTGGCTGTCTACTCATCTAGCAAACTTGCTCTGATCCCAGAGTTCCATTGTCCTTTCTCTTCAATGAGGTGACTCTCTTTTTACTTTGGAAGGTGAGCTTATCCCTAAAATCACTTTTACCATTTCTCCTATAATGAAAACTGACATTACAACTTCTGTGACCACATCCCACCAGTGAGATATGAGAGGATAAAGGTACACTCATGGATGTGGGCAGAACTTGTGGATGGCAGACTAAGTCAGAGAGTCTGAGCGTATCATAAATGACCCTGATTACCAGGGTTCCTTTATGCTTGTCCATGTATGCCAAAGCAGAAAATGGATTTTCTCTTGCAAGATTTCTCATGTTTAAGTTTTTATTGTTATAGCAAAGGGCTCGAAATCTTAAATAGTGACAAACAATAAGCTATACATTTATACCTAGATTCAAATTTTATTCATAAATACACCTGGTTTGAGCATTTTATTTCAGATGGGACCTAATTATGATGTCCACCACTATGTTTGGTTATTTGTTAGGTGCTGTCTACTTGTTTTGCAAAATTATTCATCAAGTTAGGGTCTTAGCAATTTGTACTGCCTGCACAAATGATTGTTAATGATCTAATAATATCACCTTCCTGTTTTCTAGTAGCATTTTACGATGTTCATAGAAACCTCAATCTAATTCATGTACTGAGTGTAAAAGAATAAATCCAGTTTAAAAAAAAAAAACACGCCTCTGGTGCTCCTGTGATAAGAAATATCCTGACATGCTATTTCTGAGTCTTTTAAAAATCCATTGCTAATGTTGACACTATTTTCATCAAATGAAAAATCATTTGCAAATGCAAAAGATAAACAAGGAAGCCCAAATATTTTCATAAGTTCTAAAATGCAAATATTCTCCTAATGGCAGTGTAACACTTGTTACTGCATGAATGACTTTATTATGAGAGCATAACAAACCCTTAGCAGCTATTTCCAAGTCATGCTTAGCATTTAATTGTTCATCTCACTCATTTGAACAGTCATGAGCTATCTTATTAAATTTAACTTGAACTGGAATAACTATACCCAGAATTTTCAAATAAACATCAAGTTCCTTATCAAAAGGGGCATCTAAAGTGACACTATATGCATGAAAAGATTTTCCACTAGCAAATATATAAATATTTTGTTATTTAAATTATTGTATTAAATTATGTATTTTATCTGTTATATAATTAATCCTCATTTATTATTTTAAAGTAAGGAAAACATATAAAAATTAAGACTTAACATCCATTCAGTCTTCACCTCCACTGATTTGCTCTATTTAAATGTTGCTTAATAGTCCAGACTTTTAATGGTTCATTTATATTTTTTCTTAGTTTCCTATGAGTAATATGTACTCACTTAAGGTTCAATTTCAGATATATTTCTAACTTTAAGTAGCTTATTATTCATGGATTTTCATAGGGCTAAAAATGTTTTCATATAAGAAGCTGGAGCAGATGCTTATATTTTTACCACTTTTTTTTTTTTTCCTCCTGGATACTGCAATGAACATTTTATACTTGTATCTTTGGATAATGTATAAATATTATTGTGGAAAAAATTCCTGAAGGTGTAATACACACATTTTAAACATTGATACTCAAAAAAGAAAATAAAAGAGAATGATGTTACTTAAAATTTATCAAACTTACACAAAAATATCTACTTCTCATACCTATCAATAAACCATAGCTACCATATTGGATGGTTTTGCCTCTGTATATAAATTAAATACAAAACACAAATGTATGAATAAAACAAAGTGAAAATAAACGAATTGATATTGGCAGTGAAACTGATATCTCCAAGGGGAGAAATGTAAAAAGTAGGAGTTAAGAGTTTTTTTTGTTTTTTTTTTTTTTTGTTTTTTTTTTGGGGGGGGTTACTGAATATTGGCAATATTATGTTAGCAAGTAAATTTTGCAACTGAAGACACTGAGTAATGAAGACTGCATGGTTCCAAGGAGGTAACAGATGATGAGTGAGTGATTAATTTGCTACTTATTATTCTTCAAAACTCACTTACTGGTGGAATGCACTTTTCTGTGCCCTCATGGCTTTTCCACACAGTCAGTTTTCCCCCTGATGTTTTCTACTTCCTGAGATACTCAGTGACCATCTTGTTTTTAAACTGAAATTTTCCTCTTCCTAATTCACTGTTCTTTTTCATTCCTGCCACAAAGTTAATTCATGTCTAGGTTCTCAAACTTAAAAATGTGAACTTCATGTGGGTTGATCTTTTCCTTCTTTTATTCAAAGTTGTTTTTAAAGCACAGACAGTGCCGGACATGCTGTGGGAATTCTAAGAACATTTGCTGAATGAATGAGAGGTTTTGTTGACTCATAATTAGACTGTTCCTTGTTCCCTTAATTCAAATGTCACTAGGAAAAAAAAAAAAAAAGCCTTACTGTGTGATTGTGATCAGTTGCTAGTAATAGTTTACTTATCCTGATTTTTCACTGAAACTATATAAATATTTTTATTTACTCTAGAAATAAGCTTAGCCCTTTCTCCTAGGTTTTCCTATGAAATATTCTCCATCTCGTTACACTCTAGATAATGGCGTATCTAAGTTCTGATTTTCTCTTTGGCAATCTTGCCTGCTTTCAATAAAGCTGTTTACATTGTGTTTCTGTTTAATTGTTATTTAGGAAAACCTATCATCCAAGGTGCAAGTCAGACTGGCTCACGTGCTGAGAAATTAAATGTGGATTCAGATTGTCACATGCCCAGGCCATTTGTTGGAAAGTGATGCTCCAACAATGAAGACCTGAACTGGTGGTAGGATTCAATGCAGCAGTATAAGCACCTTGAGCCCCTCTGACCTCCTTTCATATAGAGGCCACCAACGCTCCCTTTTGGGAAAAGGCAGCTTTCCCCACATAAAATGCTTTTTATGCTTTAGCAGGTATAGTCCCCCCTCAAGCAGATTCAGCAGTCTGAAAAATCCCAACCAGTCATTGACAGTGTTCCAAGGGACATAAGAAAAGTGACCACATACCTCAGATGACACCAACACAAAACAGTAGCTGCAAAGCCAATGTTAGAATGGACACCCTCTCTGAAGATGCAGTGACAATTGGGAAACTGTGGAGTCAGAGTTGGGTGGGTGTAAAGAGGGTTAGGAAAAAAAAAACTAAACTCAAACTTGATGGACTGGCAAATCATTTAACATTTAATATACTGGCTCATGTACAAAATCACAGAGGGTAATCTGCTACGTTGGGTATTTGTCATAGGACTTAAAAGTCCCTAGAACCAATGGGATGTCTTGACGTAAACTACAGAAAAGAACCTGAAGACTCAGGAACTCAAGGATGTTTAATAAGATTATATTGTTCGAGCAGTCACTCTCAATAAACCCCTTGAGAGGGCATGACAACACACTCACAAATCATTAGTAAATGCACTGTTGAATGCATGAGGGAGCTTCTGTGTTTGGGGAAGATGCCAAAGGGGTTTGCAGTTTCAATGTCCACCACAACTACATCTGAATGTGGACAACTGCAAGTACATCATGCAAGAGATGCACCAAAACCTCCCTCCATCATCTGTCAAGATTGACTCCGGTTTCTTTCTCAAGGAAAATGCTCCTTCTGTTTTGTTTCAACCAACTCCTAGACAAATATTATTGAGACAACTGGTCAATCAATTGTCCTATTCCAGCTCACTCTTACCAAAATGTTCCACATTTACTCTGGTATGTTCTCCTTTGCTGTAGGAGCTGATGAGAATCAAATGTGTTTAATTACAGAAGTGTTCATGGTGGTCTTTCTCCAAGACTCTGTTGGTTAGTGTTGACAGCCAACTGTATCTGAGATCCTTAACAAGCCTACAAAGCCCCTTAACCTGATGATAGTGAACAACTGACAACACTGGCTTGAAGATAATTAAGTTAATTTTACTCAATTAGTGTATCTATGAGCACATCAGGCAGAATATGAAGGAAATATAGTGCATATTTTTCCTGATAAAATAGATTGTGCATTAATCCAGTCTTGCAAATAACAAAAGAACAAATTCATAGAATTAATCATAACACAAGGTTGTCTGTAGGGAGGCCTGTGATGCTGTTTTTATGGTTCTTTCCACTCTTCTGTCAATGACTTAAAACCAGAAATCATGGTTCTGGTATGTAAACAAAATACAGGCTGACAGATCACTTCATTACATGAATTTCAGATTTTAGATGAACAATATCAAGAGACATTAAATATCTGAAATGCTATCTTTTTAATGCAGTTCAAAATAAAATCATGATCATAAAAGTAAAGCAGCTCAATGGTTTTGCCTCTCCTTAAGGGAAAAAATTAACAACAACAACAAAATTCTTCCTACAGGAAAATGTGCTGACAATATGAATAAAATGGTCACTGGTAAAATTAATTGACTCATCCTTGCTAGGTAGACAAACATAATACAAGCTCCTAACCCTGAGAGATGGGAATGCTTCCAAGTAGGACTATAGTACTTATGGTAGATTCATTCTTTTAAAACAAACAAGAATGACTCCCCTACTATTGGTTGCATCATTTCCTCTGTGTCTCACCAGGTTAAGACTTAATATGCCTAAAAAAGCAAAAGCAAAGATAAAAACTAAAAACAAAAACCTATAAAATGCCTCTAAAACTCTTCCATCAAAGATATCTTAAGATAAATGAATATGAAAACACAGCATTCCAAAATTTGGGGGATGTAGGAAAAACATTTAAATATATGAAGATTTATAGTGATAAATTCCTACATTATGAAAATCTAAAACTCTGAACATATTCCTGTTTCAAATGATCCCACTGTCCATGTCAGACTTTCACAATGCTGTATTTCACTAATATCTCAATATGACAACTACCAAATAAAAAAAAATCTAGGATCATGGAGATAATGGGACAAAGCCTATGGGTTTAGCACAAAATGTTAAAACCAAGTATTCTAGTATCAACTTGCTCATTCCCCATTGAGTCACTATTTGTTATAGCTATTACTGTGTTTTTGGTCTCTCTATTGTGATCACCTGGACTCTGACAATTGTTTTTACATTTCTTAACTAGTTTATTCTTCATTCCATATGGGTTTCTTCTGTCACCTAAAAAAAAAAACAAAACTCTTATTTTTTTCCCCTCAGGTCACAGTTTGTCCACTAAATCTAATTAATGTCCAAATTTGTCATCTTCCATGTGATTCTGATGACACAAATTTAATAGATATTCCTTTCACCACTCAGAAGGTATATTTTCTTCAACAGTTTCTGGGGATATATAAATTGTCCTATCATTATTAACCTCAACCTTCAATCTTACAAAAATTGGTTTTCACCTCTACTCGCAGTAAAGAAAAAGCTTTCACTGATATAATATTAGAATTGCCAACAAAAACATCTCACCAGGGGATATAAATATTGGGGCTATCCTTGTTGCTATCACAATTTGTTCTCCTCAGAGAACTGCTAGTCTGGTTTGTAGATACTATTTAAATCTGACTCAGAAAGTCAGTCTGCTTTCTGAGACCAGTCATTTGCATACTCTCATTGTAATAAATGGCACTTATAAAGTCCATTGTTTCCGTATCTACCAGGATACTTATATGGAAATCTGACATACATTTCTCTACTTAATATACATTCATCTTGTATTTTTGAGGCAATTTCTAGAGACTTTCATCCATTTAAATCTTATCTGGTATGTTCCTGTGAAAGAAAAACTCAAAAATGTCCAAAGTGAAGCAAGTGTCATCAATTCAGTATCTCTCACAAGAAGAGAAAGTTAAAACAAACTAACAACAGAACTGAAATATGGAGGGGTGAGAAAGGGGAATCAGGAAGGGATGAGCACAGATATCAAGAAAACAATTCATGGGTGATATGGTGGTAGGAGAAACTTGGGTTATACATTGCATATATATACATATACATTGCATGTGTGTGTGTGTAAACTCAATTGAAAATTAAAATTAAAAAAAGTATAAATGACTTCATAGTTTTGTAGCCTTTTCCACCAATTTAGCAGTAAAATTATAAGGGAGTTGTCCAAGTTTTGTTTCTGTTTCCAGAAAACATCATCCATTTTAGTATCTTTGTGGAGAATCCCAAAAATAGTTCACATTTGTTAACTGGGTTCTCATCATCTAGCACATGCCCTGATCCTCTTCATTAACAACAGAACAATGAACTTTATGTAATCTTTTTTACTAAACTTGGCTAAGTATGCAACTTCTTTAAAATAAAAAATGAAGGAGCTTGATGAAAGACTCAGCTGTATCCATGGGGAAAATATCCCACTCTTCTTAACAAACCTAACTCACCTTATTCTAACAGATCTGAGACAGTTTACACTTAACTGACCAATATACATTCATTTAGAGTGGGATCTTCTTGACAGAACAGCCAGGGAAGTTATGTTTCTCTGGACCAACCTGTAACTCTTACCAGGGTGTCTTTTCAGTAGAGAAAAATTAGTTGTGATATTATGTAAGGTACTTCCTGTCATGGTGCCTTCTACCTATTGGGAAAAAAAGATATCTTGGATGGAGATATTTCAAGCACTGCCCACAGGGTCATTGCCAGAGGACTCTCCACTGCATGATGCCTGTTAATTATGATCTCTAGTGAATGGACATATTTCTTGACAAAGAGGCTACAAAGAGTCACACCCACAGAATCATTTCACCATGTGCTCTTAATCCAAAAGCAGCTGGTTTGACAAAGTTATGTCATAACCCGTGGAATGCTTAGTTTTAATGCCAACTGGCAGACAAGGCCATATGAGATTGGAGTGCTTTCCTAAATAATTTAGTTCATGCCATCATGAGTAGCCATAGAGGATGCTGTTTCTTCCATTGCCAGAAACACAGAGATACAAATGTAAGGGTGGGAATGACCCTTTTTTTCTTTTATTTCAAGTAAACCAATAGACTTCATTGGTCTGAAGGTTTAGTTGAGTAAGGGACAAATGCTTTCACCTGGAATGTAGCAAGGATCTCATTCATCTGCATACTGAAATGACCCTCATTATATGTTTTTTCATGCCAATGAAACAATGAACAAAGGACAAGATTGTCAAATTACATGGCAACTGGTTTGTCCAGCTCCCTGAGCAGAAAATGAGCTGAGCTATTTCATACTGGTACCAGTGTTGACCAGCAGTGTTTATAAATGGAAAAATACTGAGATTATATAAGATAAAGCTAAGCAGGACACAGCTTAACATATTTAGATGACTAAGGAAAAGGTCCATCCTAAGAGGGTAAAGAAAACAGTGTGGAATAAAAAGAAACTATAAATATCAATGAAGCCTTGTCATCAGCTACAGTAGCTATGTCTTGTCTACTACGCCCCCTTTTTATTTACTACTTTATTTGAAGAATGTCTGTGATGGCTATTATTTTAATATTATTTATGTAGACTTACTACATATGCATTCCTCTGAGAATGCAATTCACTACCAACACCCCACTGAATGTGGTAGTTCTTAAGTTTTTTATTTTGTAGTCATTCTATATATGTACACATATGTATATATATATATATATATATATATATATATATATATATATATATATACAATGATACACAGAATTTTCACCAAAAGAAAAATTAAAAATAATATAACCAGAATCAAAACTGATACACAAATATCTTCAGTTTGCCATTCTAGGTTCATTCCCCTCTCTTCTTACACTCTCCCCACCCCACCCTTCTCTTTCTCTAGCTCTCTCTCCTTATCCATTAAGTCTTATAGGTGAGAATAACTCCCTAATCTTAATATATGCAAGTACTGCTCCAGCCTTACTTTTTTGTTAATCTCCCATGATACCCATTTGAAATACCCCTGCAATCATTTTCTTTCCCTCATTCTTCAAATTTCTGAGCATCAAAATATAGTTTAAATTTATTTTTTCCTATTCTTTCATTTGTTTTGCATTAGAACATATCAACATTGTTTCAAACATATTGAATACATGACAAATTCACATTTGTGAATTCAACAAATATCTACTGTACTGTTCCATGCAAGAAATTACTCAGAGTAATACAAGTACAATAGTCAACAAAACATATGAAGAACCTACTCCTGAGGGGTGATATTTTAGTAGGAAGAGACTTACTATATGCATATAATCAAACAAATATTACAGTCAATCTCATTAAATTTTTAAGACTATTTTGATTTAATTATACCTAAAATGTATTTATTACACTCATACATTTATCAACACCTACATAATGTACACATAGTGAATGCTAATGTAAACGATCGTCTTAGTTAAAAATGAATCAGTATTGGTCCATCAACTTTAACAAAAATATCGTAGTAATGCAAGATGTTGACTATAGGAACTGAGGAGAGGGGAAGAAGGCAAACAGGGGACATACATTAAATGTACACTTTCCCTCAATTAAAAATTCCCCAAAGTTCTCTAAAATAGAAAGTCTATTGGTTTAAGAATAGTTTTCAGAAATACTTGTGGTGTATGTTTTGTTATATTACAGTGTTTCTCTTCCTTTTTCCTTACTTCTTTTAATCCTCTGTTAAAAAATATTGTTATCATATAATATAAAAAAGGTAAGTTACTGTTGTTATGGAAATATATCAGTTATAGCTGGGTTCCTCTTTAAAGCTTATAACATAAAGCATTTCAAGCATATAATAAACAATGGGAAACAATCCCTATACAGGAATCCATTGCTCATTAAAAAAAATATATATATACATATATATATGCATTTGAAGCATTTCTAACCTCTTTCAATCCTAATCTCCAAAGATCAGCTGAACAAAAAATGATAATAAATGGTAGTGAATTGTGAATTTGCATAATGCATATGCATATGCTAATTATGTATACACAATTAAGATATCCATGCATGACTAATCACAAACATTTCTAACAAAATTATATATGCACATATATTTATGTTTGTAGATATTTATATACATTTCTATGAATAGTAAAAGATTGTACATACTCTATTTGACCATTATTCATGATATATAATATAAATACATGTCATAAATGCTATTCATTAAAAATATATATAATGTTTTATGATTATATATAATAATATATAATTATAGAGATGATAAAATATAACATACTTTACTGAGTGTTCCCAGCAGTCAGTTGTTTCTTTTAGAATGCCCTTCTTGTTTGGCCAAATTATGATACTCCCAGAGCAAGTTATCTAGACTTGCTCTGTATGAACAAGTAGAGCATTTACACCCATGTTCAGACCATTTTCATAGTGTCAGGCTACAGGGAAAGTGCCAAAGGCATCTGACCAGGTGGTAACTCCCATGTGCACTGCTCCCACCTACTCCAGACCTGACCTGGGGATCCCGGCTCATGCTCTCTGCAGACTCAGCTGTGGCCACAGAGGGCAGACCAGGGAGAACCTCTGTGAGGACAAAAGTGGTGACTCAGAGGTCAGATGGCCAGGTGCACAGCCTGCCAGTGACCTCCTGGCCCTGAAGCCTGTGTGGCATGTGATGCGCCCTTTGCTCCTGACCTGACTATGACACGGGGTTCAACTAACATGCTGATGGGCACACATGCTCCATGGAACCCACTGCTTGGGTACATGTGCACGAGACCCCGGCCTGGCCCTGGGTACCACCCATGGGCAGCCTCTGGTGCTCCATGCAGGGCTAGGTTTATGGTCTTCAGAAAGATGAGCTGTGTCTGCAGATATTCTTTTGGGGATGGGTTGGGTCATTAGAACATTTCTTACTGCACCCTGATAACATGTCCATGTCTGCCTGGCAGTGACATCCTCCTGTGCCACATAAAGCAGAGTCACTGGGACAAAAGTGGCCTAGGTGGACAAACACACGCCTGGCACCCAGCCTCCCTGAGGCCTGGCCAGCGTGAGGAGAATGGCTGTGGGCAGTGCCCATGAACAGCTGAGCCTCCTTCATCTCCCACTGCTCCCCTGCTGCTGGGCCCTGAGTGAGGATCACTCAAGCGGCTGCCTGCATCCCAGGAGGGGTCTGAGAGCCAAAACAGCCTTGAGAGGTGGTATCTCCACAGAGTCTTCCCCGGGGTCCCCTGGGGGCAGTTGAGTGAGAGCAGCTGCTACCCAGCTTGTCCTGCGAGGGGATCGGGTCCACCAGGGTCTGACCTGGGGGACAAGGCGGGGCTGGTCCGAAAACACTGAGCACCCAGAATAGCCATCAGGGCTGATTCCTTATGTCTAGTGTTATCTGCACCTCCAGCAATGCTGACCCTGGGCCCTGTCAGGACCCACAGGTCCCCAACCAGGGCAGCCAGGAACTCTCCCGGGATGCCGCAACCTCTGGATGCTGCTTGGAGTTCCGGATCCATCTCCATGCCTGGGCTCTTCTCAGGACAGGTGGTGAGGGAAGGAGCTGCAGCCTGTGGATGTGAATCCTTATCTCCACAGTAGTTGCAGTGTGTGGACATGATTATCATGTTCCTTCTTTTAAAAAGGAAAAAAAAATCCGGGCTACAAAATGTAAAGAAAACAGGAGCTAGCCAGGTTTGCATGCTGCAAGCTACTCTGATGATGAGTTTTTGGAGATAGTGATAAGACTGACTTGATCTCACCTGGAGAATTGCCTCATTATCAGTATGGTCCAAGGATACTGATTGTGAAGAGTCTAGTTAAGCCACAAACACTATGAATCTGCATATGGAACTGGTGTGTAGATGAGGTGCTATTTAGGTGAGCTGGAAGAAAACAGGGGTGTAGACGTCATGCTATCCAAGTGAGATGGTAGAAAACAGGAGTGTAGACATCGTGCTATCTAAGGCTGGGAGAAAACTGCTAAGAGTAAAACTTTTGATAAAAGTGCATCCCCATTGTTTCACCTGACCTTTATGGTGACTTGAAATACTGATAGCATTGGGAGGGCTGCAGGTCACCTGGTGAGCGCTTTGGGACCTGTTAAAGAGGAGTTTGCTTGCAGAGTCACCTGAACTATCAACACCTGCTTAGTTACTCAGCAGCTAATGAAAACTGGAATAATTCGCTTATTTCTCCAGTTTCTTTTTAATACAACTAAAGGCTTAGGTCTAACATTCACATGTAGTTTTACATTCGTTTTTAGTTATGGAGGTGGTCCAGCTTTTCTATGGTACTATTTTCCATGTTTTAAACCAAAAATGTAATTTTTTTCCAAATTATTAGTTTTAGATAGATCCAGAAAGCAAGTCTCCCTCCTAATTTAAAAAAATGATCTTTAATTCAATGTCTTTAAGTGATGCTCATGCCTTTGGAGCAACTGTACTTGCTCAGAGTATTCTTCTAAGAATCGGAAAAGCTAATAGAATTTTTCTAGCATGAGTCTCCGCGAGAAATGAGAGACTCAATCATCTCCTGAATGAATTTTAAATTCAGCAGTCTTTCTGCTCAATTGAGATCAGCAGGATTTTGAACATTATTGGGTCAGGATATTTTATTAGAAGTTCCTGCACTTATATACATGCTTAAAACAATTTATCATTGCCCTTTCTATCTGGAAACGTCTCACCAACTGAGAGTTAATTTACTGTACAGTGTGCAGTGTGGTCGGGTCTGAACCTCTTGTCATGAGTTAGTTAACAATACACTTTTATTCATATTTCTTTTTAGCCTTACATGTGTGCTCAATTTCACTAGAATGAATAATTAATTAAGTAAACTGTGGGACTGCTGGAGTTACAAAAGAAAAAATACTGTAATGCCTGTTTGTGTTTATAATTGCCCTAGCAGCCAAGTATTAGGAAAAAGAGTTCTGAATAAATAAAAGTGCATGAGTTGTGGGTATGCTGCAGGAGGTGTGAAGGGCAGGGGCTGTACTGCGCTATTTCAGGATGCTGGAGACCATAATGAGGCAGGTGAAGGAACCATCGTCTAGTTGCCACCTTTTCAGGTGAGTGTTGCTTTCCTTCTGGGCACAAATGTCAACAGTGAATCCTCAACCTTATCCAATCTTGTACTAATGGTTCCATTTTACAAGAATCTCTATAGTGATTGGTTTAACTTATCATAAACCTGGCCATTCTCATAAAGGCATCTTCAGAATTGATTTTTTTTAATAGTGAAACAAGTTAGTCAAGACTCTCTCAGCAGAAACTAGTTAGTTAAACCCCTCAGCAATGTATTGTTTTCTACGAAATCCATCAAGCTCATCCCTCTCAGAAGTTACTGGTCTGTGAAGCTATCTTAGAGGAGGCTGGAGCCTGTGGGGCCTCCTGGTGTGGAAGAAGGTCCAAAGGTCACAGGGTAGCCTCCTCTCCACTGAGATCTGCTGTGCAGGTGCTCTCCTTGAAATGCTATTTTTAGGCATCTCACAGCCAACACACTGTGTTGTGCTTATTGCTCAATTTATATGAACTTGTGACTTATTTGTCTTGGTTGGTTCTCAGACAACTCTTTCAGTTTCCTGATGTGTTCTTCTCCGTCTCCAACTGTCACGAGTTGTGTGTACAATTCCTTTTAATGATCCAAACAGGCTTCTTTATTTTTCTTCTCAATCTAAATAAATAATGTTGTAATTATTGGATGATGACTAGATTTACTGTTAAATCACATGCTACATCTCTAGGACATTTGGCTAGTGAGTACAGGTGCATCTTTGAAATTTTAGAGATCATAATTATTAGTCTGAACACTACTAATTTCTAATGATTTCAAAATGAAAGCATCAGTTTTTCTCAGGATGTTCCATTCTTTGTGTTGGTCTAAGTATTTTGAAAATACAAATGTCACTGACTGCCTCCAGTCTTAATGAGTGGAAGTGTGCTCAACTGAACTCAATGCATGACAAGAAATATGTGGTGAACTCCTCACTGTAACAGGAGTAATGAGAGCTAAGAGAAATACACAGCTAGAACTACATGGTTTTTCTAGTTAGAAAAATCCAACAGAGGATCAAAAATTTTTCCATGAGAACTACTATACTTACTTGCCCTCTAGACACCAAGAAATACAGTCACTGGTTTGACATAAGGTACACTGGGCAAAGAACTCAGGAGACTGAGCTCAATTAAAACTGCCATGGACATAGTAAATGTTCTCACAAATAAAAACTGTCTCGAGAAAATAACATAGGATTTGCACCAGTACGCATAGAGTAATTCCTGGCAGCAGAATTGTTCAGATGGACTGCTGAGCTCCCACCTAGTCTCTGTGACTTCGACTAGTTCATCTCTCCAGAAATCCAATGGCTTAATCAGCAATAAATAGGAGACACTGTATCTTGTTTGCTTTAAGAACTAAATGAGTTGAATTCTCAATGAAGTATCATTCATGCAGTGACAATGGAATAGAGCAACATGACTCCCTACAACAAGTGGTGGTGGGGGGATTGTGGAGGCACAGGAGCCTAGTCACATTTAAGGGGGGTGGTGGTGGGGCATAGTCCTTATGGAAAGTGATCTGGATTTACCTTAAAAAAACTAACAATGGAAATGCTCCATAACCCAGCAACCCCACTCTTGGGAATCTTTCTAAAGAACATGAAGCCATTAGTCCTATGTATTCTTCATTGTACAGTGCTCATCACAGTACAAGTTACATGGGCAAGATATGCAGTCAATCTGCATGTCCCTCAGCAGGCATCTGGACCAAAAAGATGTAGTTCTTTCACACAATGGAGGAAGGTGCAGTGCAGTCATTTACAGCATTGTGAGGGAGTTTGTGGGAATTATTTGCAGTAAAGTAAGTCAGAATGACAACAACAAACACTGGCTATTTGTGTAACAGATGATTTGACAAAGTAAATCATTATAAAAATGAGTGGACATAACTGATTGCTCTGAGGTAAGCAGGGGCCAGGGAGAAAGGACGATGGAGATCAGCGAGATGGTGGTGGCAAGAAAAAGACTAGAGAAGTCTTTAACATAGGGCCCACTGCGTGTCAAATACTTAGTAGATATTAATTATAGATTTCGCTCATGAAAATTACACTGTAATGTAGTAAATACTTTCTACTTTTTACATAGTTCTGTGAAAGTGAGAGAGGAAAATGCATTCATACTATATCAAGAAAAATCCAGTAGTATGTAAAACTGCATCGAAAAACAAGTTCTTATTACTTTTTTGTGGTAAATGCGAGACTTAGGGAAGCAAGTTCAATAGTGTTGAAAGCAGGCCCACCCAGTCCCTGCAGTGTGGACACAGACTCTCAGGAGCTGAGATGGAACCTGCACTGCATCCAGAGTGCATGGAGGCCAGGCCAGGGACAGGACTTGATCAGCAGTGACACACAGCTTTACTACATGCATTATTACTGCTCAGAGCCCATGACAATAATGAGATGGAAGGTGTATCCCACTTGACAGAGAAATGGATTTTATCATATGAATTGAAAGAACTTTTTTCAAAACATTGCAGTGAGTTTTGTAGCAAACCCACGATCAAGGCAGGTTCACCATCATCGACTTGGGCAGACAGATAATGAGAGGCCCAGAGCCCTGGTAGACTTGATGGGCTTTAATGTTCTCAGGGAACCGAGGACACAGACATGCCAGGCAGGGAGGCTGGGCCAGTTGTTTGGCTCACACACATGTGAGTGCATAGGTAAGCTCTTTGAACCCAAGTGTTCACAATTTCAGTGTCTGTGCCCCTTACCCATGCTTGTAAATGTTTCTGCGTTAACACATCAAGGCCTACGGTGGAAGCCACAGAGGCTTGTGATGTAAAATAAAATAAAATAAAAAATAACTGCCTAACTAATTTACCCAGAAATTAGGCGTAGATAGAGCTTATATCGGAGTGATTTCCTCTGACAACAGAGTGATATCTGTGGTTATACAATGCGTCAGTAGCAGAAGCGGAGAAAAATGTCCCCCATAGATTTCATAGGAAAACAATCTCAATAAGGAAAACAGACTGTTTACATGGCATTTAGTACGTAGTGACTTTAAGGACATACCACTTCTTTGATTAGAAAAGACCCTGTATTTTACTGCTACAACCTCTAAAAATACCTGGGTGTATGATTCAATGTGCATGTCCAAAGAATTTAATCATGGTTCTGTTCCCTCCACACATATGTGCAAATGGTGTACACTACTCTAAAGCACATTTTAATTAAAACTGTCTAGCATAAAAATGTCTATGCTATTTCTGATACAATGTTCTGTTTAGAAGTCTCTGAACTCATAGTCATCACTCTTCATTCTTTTCTGAGTAATTATTGACTAGTTAATGGACATCTCTTATGTGTCTCTTTAGATTCTTACCTGTAAGTAGTACAGGATATCTGCCTATTTAGTTTCAGTCTGTCTCCACTTCCCACATGTTGACTGAGGATGCTGCTAGTCAAACCACCCAACTCCACCAGCTTCTTTCTTCCCAGACAATGAAAAAGGGTCCATAGGGTGTCGGATCTTCCAAACCAAATTCATTTCTTCAGCACTGTCCATCTAGCCAACACTTCATTTTTCATACTGTCTTTGCATTTCAAAGGCTCACTATTCCATGGGAAGATGAGATGAAAACACCATCTGTGTCCCCTATAAATACATTCAATTGACTGGATTAAGCTGCAGGCTGACTCCAGTGATATCACTTGTGCCTGCACCAGGCGGAGGGGGAGGGACTGCCAGGGCTGATGCCTCTTGGCACACTCCATGTTGTCTCTGAAGGAAACATTTCTGAATAGCAAGCCATACCCACTTAGAATTCTGACCTTATTTCCCAGAAACTGTCACCTAAATCCCCAATGATTTAGGAGATTATCCCATGATATGCAATAGAGGAACAATTTCACTCTTATTCTTATGGCTATCCCATTTCTATCATTTGCACCTGGAAGCCTCCTCCGCATTCCCCCTCAGACACAAGGAAGGCTCTTGACTGTCATGCAGGTCCTCCACAGCTGCCCTCCCAAATCAGCAATGCCCATGCTGCCACTAAAATAAGGGTGTTCCTTCAAAACTACTTTTTTTTTTTCACTTTTTCTTAACAATCATCCAGAGAGTATTAACTCCTTGACATGACTGCAGCTTCATGGGATGCTTTCCAAATTTTACTTATTTGTTGTGACCTAAGAACACGTGTATATGAGATCGAAAGTCATAAAATTCATCCTTTATCCTTTGGTCTAGGGATAGGTGAATGACAATCCAATAAATTCTCTGAGTCCCAATTTACATAGTAGCAAAAGACTCCTTAGAACATTTTTTTTAAATATGAAAATGAATTGTATGAAGAAATTCATATTGCAGATGTGTTTTTCTTTATCAAATTTGCAGGAGTAGGATTTCATTGTAATCCTTGATAATATGCTTTGTTTTCACCAATTAAGTTTTTCTAGAGAGTGATCACTTTGTGAAAGAGGGTCTTACAGAGTAATTCACAATATTTAAAAGCAGATAAATCAGTTGAATATCATTTAAACACATAAAAATGTTTGTGACAAAGTGCTATAAGAATGTTTTGGATATTTCCCTCAGAAGTCACCACAACCACTGACATTGCTGAATAATGAGTAAATAGAAAGCAAGATGAGATAGATGAGATTTACATAATAGGTATGCATAGCTATATACTATTACCTTCATGACAGTGCATTTGGAAGTATTTCCACAGGAGAAATTTATGTAGGGCAAGAACTTGCTTCTCTCTTAGGCTGGCAAGCATCATGATGCATTCATTCAAATAATCGCAAGATTGCTCATTCTTAAATTAAATATATATATACATAATTACAAATATATCAGTGTCAGATAAGAAAGATAGTTGTCTAAGTCTCTTCCCCACAGCAGATTTTTCTGGAGAGTATCTGCTGATCATTTATATCTCATTTATATCTAAAACCTCCAAAGGCTGACATCAGCACCATGATGTCATTATATGACATGCTATGTTATGACATCACATTTGACAATAGAGATGATGTTACAGTGACAGAGAGGGGCACATACATTACCGACATTGTCCTATGAGACAGACATGGACTCTGCAGAATGTCTCCAGTGCGTTTCATTCTTGTAGAGGTGCGTACAATTTTAGGGGTACAGTTATAGAGCATGATCCACCAAGAGGAACCCTGGAGGAGAAAGGGCATAGAAGGTAGGTTCTTTTCTCAGGTCCTCTTGTCCAGTTTACATTTCTCTGCCACATTAATGCTCAATAAGATGATTTTGTTAGTTGTCACAATAAAACAAGTCCACATTAGTATGTGAGTTTCCAGCTATTGTGAGGTTATCGTTAGGGGCACCTGAGAACTATTTATATCAGGGTCATTGCCCCACTTTAAAATAGAAAAATATTGGGGGATAAACAAAATAAAGAAGTAAAAAATGATATAGAAATACTGGGGGGGGGGTTAGTGAGAATTCCTTGCACATGGCTGTGATGTAATGAAGAGCTTCCATGCAGGTGCCCTGAGAGGCCACAAGCGGGACCAGTCCCTCCTTCCCACCAGCCCCTGAGAGGAGCACCCCTGCAAGGCCTGCTGTGGCCTCTCCATAACAACCTGCCAGTGGGTCAGAAACAGCAGCCTGGTGGGCAACCTGAGCTCTGGGTAGAACAGGAGAAGAGAAGGAAAGGCGCCTGAAACCCAGGGTCTTTATTTTTTTAACCTCTGATTTATGATTCACTCGTGAGTTTCTTTTTATTTATTTCAATGTTTGGCAACTCGACTTTATTGTACAGTGAACCCTGTGAACAGCAATAAGTTAAAAATAGTGATGTGCATGACTAATCCCTCCGTGTCTGTTGCTTAAGAAACTCGATCTTTACATACAATTTGCACATCATTGTTATTGATATTTATTATCCAGCCTAGGGGCTCCACAGGTTTATTATTGCTTCTGTAAGTGTTTGAAGGTGCAGCTGAGTCGATTTCAGAAGTTCTTGCTATTTGAGTAAGTTTGTGAGAATATTGACGTGAGCGCTGATGAAGGTGTGATGATCTATTACTTTGGAAAACACAACGTTGTTGTTATTTTCCCATTTAAATAAGAGTTTTCCTTCAGAATGTCTATTAGGATCTTTCCATGGAAAGAAAGCGCCGATGCAAGTGGTTTATTTGAGAAGAAAGAAAGGAAATGCCTGCGTGGAAGCGAAGCTGCCTTCCCCAGAGGCCCCATTCCCAGTCCGGTCCCCAGACTCTGGCTTTGCAGACCCCAAATGGTGGGTGCGGAGGCAGGAGGTTCTGCAGGTGGAGAGCAGGGAGCTATGGGGGGCTCTGGAGCTGGGGAGCAGCTTAGGAGTGTGGGAGCAGTTGGTTGACCCTGGACGGGAGGAAATGGCCCCTTAGCCTCAGAAACCTATGGTGCGCTTCTGTCCACAGGACTGCAAGCTGGTTCTGCAATGGTGTTCTGAACTGCTAAGAGAGTGGCCCTCTATTCCCAAAGCCACCAGTGTTTGTGCCATAAGAAGGGAGAAAGCAGACTCAGACACACTTCCTGAGGAAGAGGGGAGTCTTATTTGCTTTCCAGAATACCTCAGAAATGGTCACACCCAGCAAGATCCAATTCCTCCATCCTTGAGGGCTGAACAGCCAAGAGCAAGGTGGAGGCAGGGTGGGTTTCCTCCATGGTGGACAGCGGGGACCCCTCATGGCCATGTGAAGTTGCTCTCTTGAGCGTGCACACACCATATTGCCCTCCCTGGTTTTAAAAGGACTTGAGTCCCCTTGAAGTCGATGCCCATCTTACTGGACTGATTTTAACCTAGTCACCTCCATGTGATCACCTTCTGTGGTATTGGGGTCAGGGCTTCAATCTATGAATGGAGAGTCATGGATTTAAGTCCACAGCTGGCAGGAGAAAATTGACAGAGTGCTAGGGGAATATGCCCAGTTTCTAGCAAGGAGGAGCTAGATCCATCAGGGGCATCTCCCTGATGTGACATACCTGGAATGAGACCTCAGAGTAAATACCACAGAAGCTCCCAGATGTGGTGTGTCTGGAGATGATTATCAGAAAAAAAGGAAAAAAGGAAGTGGAAGAAAGGGAACTTTTTTTTGAAAGCATATCCCAGTATCAGAATGGCATCTCACCATGTCTGCCACAATTAACTTCTCTTCTCGGATTCTAATTTTTCCTGTGCACATATGAAAAGAACATGAAATAATAACTACTCTAACATTGTGACATCATTAGCAGAATAGCGAAAGGTAACACATTAGCAGAATAGCTAAATGTAACACAGCACAAACAGATGCTTCAGATATGGATTCTGGTAACTTATTTTCAGTAATGGCTTGATCCCATTATGAACTGGCTAGTGTTAGGGTGTTCACTATGCAAAAGGGGCACATGTATTATTGTTGTAAATAGTATTGCCAATTCAGTTAAAATATTTAATATTGAAGACAAAATTACTTTAGATGGTAACTAAGAAAACAAATGTTAGTAAAGTATACAGCATTATGGAGAAAGCCATGTTGCAAAATTTAAGGACTTACAAAACAGAAACCTATTTGGAGTGTATTGTTATAAGCATGTGTAAGATATACAAAACAATGCAGAAGAAATGGAAGGGAAAAGGAGAGTCCAATGTTGTAAAACTGACAAGATTTGACAAGTCTGAATAGTGACTACAGAAACTATCATTTATCATTATTAATTCATTTGTTATGGGTTTACGTTTTTCCACACAAGATACTTCATTTAAAAGAAAAGATCAGGTAGAAATGTATAAATAGGATCTTTTAATAAAGCTAATTGTCAAAAGCTAAAAATAAATAAGTGTGATATAACAATCTAACAATCAACAGAGAAACTACAGTTGTCAAAATATACATATAATTTATATAGAGAAAGGATAATGAGACTTCAAATTTTGGGAAAGGACTGAAATATAAAAAGAAAACTCTTCTTTGTTGTCATCATGAATAGGACTTTAGCAATGTTCTGCCCTTTGAATGAGCTCAATAAGTCGATGTACATACTAAAATAATACTAATTTTTTTAATCTTCCAAATATAGGCTTCTATTTAAAAAGAAAATTAAAACTGCTATAAACAAAATAAGATATCAATATTTATTTACACCAAAGCAAAAGAATGAATCTGATCACCAGCTACAAACTTTTCTGATAAAATAATACATTTGATTTTTTAATTAGCATCTTAATTGTTGGAAGAATATTTGGATGCAGCACCATCTTCACTGGATGCATTTTAAGTTTGTACCAGAATGGAATTAAATTAAAGAAACCTGTGATTCGGCATCATTTCAGTTTGGCGAACATTTAAAATATGTGACACAAAACAAGAGGTTAGCATGTTTTTTATTGTAAGATTTTGTATGAGCGGTTCTACTAAATTAAAATAAAAGACAACACCTGGGGAAATTACTGGGTTAAAGCATTTTTTTCTCACTAACATACAAAAGAACTGCTTTTATTGAGCAGAATTTGCTTCACCTTTCCTCAGTACCAAAGATGAAATGTTCTTTGATTAAAAATATTACTGCCAGTGACATTGAACAATTATTCATGTGCCTCTTGGCCATTTGTATTTCCTCTTTGGCGAGATGTCTTTTTAATTCTTCCCATTTTTTGATTGGGCTTCTTGTTTAAATTTTGTTTACTTGTGTGAGTTCCTTGTGGATCTTTGTTATTAAATCCTTATCATTTTTGTGGAGGGCAAATGTTTTTCCCATTCGGTTGGACTTCTTTTAGGTTTTTCTGTTGTCTCTTTTGCTGTATAGAAGCTTTTTTACTTTGATGTAGCCCCATCTGTTTATGTTTTCCTTCAATTTTGCTATCTGTAGATTTTTCCAGAAAGGGATTTCTGAATTATGCTTCATGGAGAGTTTTTCCCAAGTTTTCTTCTATGTACATTATGGTTTCAGGTCTGACATTTAAGCATTTTATCCATTTTGAGTTGTTTTTTGTACAAGTAGTAAGGATGTTTGTACAAGATGGAAGGATGTCTTGGTCCATTTATTTTGCAGGTCTTAGTTCAATTTTCCCAGCACAATTTATTGAAGAGGATATCTTTGTTCCAATGTAAGTTTTTCACTCCTTTGTCAAAGATTAGTTGACTGTGTGTGTGCATGTGTGTGTGTGTGTGTGTGTGTGTATGTGTATGTGTGTGTTTATTTATGGGCATTCAATTCTGTTCCATTTGTATGATTGTTATACAGACAGACAATTTTATTTATGGACATTCAATTCTGTTCCATTGGTATGATTGTCTGTTGTACCAGTAGCATGCTATTTTAATTATTATGGCTTTGCAGTATAACTTGAAGTCTGGAATAGTTGGGCCTCTGTTCTCTCTTTTTTTGGCCAGGAGACCTTTTGATATTTGAGGTCTTTTGTTATTCCATATGAACTTCTGTAACTGTTTTTCTATCTCTTTAAAGGATGTCATTGGAAATTTTATAGGGATTGCTTTGAATCCATAAATTGCTTTTAGAAGGATGGAAATTTTGATGATGTTAATTCTTTCAATCTATGAGCAGGGAATGTCTTTCCATTTCCTTATGTTTCTATCTCTTCTAGCAGCATTTTAAAGTTTTTTTTTTGTATAGATCTTTCACATGTTTTGTTAGATTTTTTTCCCCAGATATATACAAAATTCTTCAACATCACTAGCAATAAAGGAAATGCAAATCAAAACCACAATGAGATATCACTTTACACCCGTTAGAATAGCCCACATCCAAAAACAGGCAACAAACAGTGCTGACAAGGATTTGGAGAGAAGGGGACAGTTTTACAATGCTGGTGGGAAAGTAAACTGACTCAACCTCTAATAAAAGCTGTGTGAAGGTTCCTCAAATTAATGAAAATGGAACTACCAAATGACCCAGCAATTGCTCTATTGGGAATCTACCTAAAGGAGAATTCAATGCTTGTACAAAGGGACAACTGTGCTCGGATGTTTGTTGCAGCACTATTCATAATTGGAAGGATTTGGAAGCAACCGAAATGTCCCACAACAGATGTCTGAATGAAAAAGATGTTATACACAATGGAATATTACTCATCGATTAAAAATGACAACTTAGATGATTTTATGATAACATGGATGGACTTAGAAGAAATCATATTGGCAGAAACAAGTCAAAAAGAAAAAAGACAGAAACCAAATGGTTTCACTATTATATGGGACATGGGAAAGATAAACATAAACCATGAAGAAATGTCAAAACAAGCCAACAGCTGAATTAAAATACACAACTTGGCGGGGGGTGGGGCAGGACAGGGTGGGAACGGTCGGGGGGGTGAACCCCAGGGATCACAAATATGTAAAATTTATACATAAATAAATTTCTTAATATGAAAAAATATTACTGCCAACTGACAATTCCACCACTTCAAATTAACCAAAAATGTGGGATTTAAAAATACTCTTGACAAAAGTTAGATACTACTTATAAAATTATGTTTTTCAGAAAAAATGTGAGAGGTAATGGTTTATATACAACTATAGTTCTGAGATTAAATTACAGGACAACATGTGAAGATAATCATTTTCTTTGTGCTATATCATAATGCTCAGTAGTTGCTATAAAGTAACTTGATTTTACTGTAAAATATGTACTTTTACATACGATATAGATATATATGATTGTATGATACTTATATGACAGTATATATTATATTTAAATATATCTTAAATATATTTTCTGTCTTTTAAGACATAATTTATAGCTTATCAAATAGTTCACATAAGATATCACATAACTAATATATATATATTAGAACTTGACATTTTTATCACAGATACGATAATTTTAATTTGGAAAATAGTTTTACATAGAACTGCACCCTAGATCGATATAAATCAACAAATTTATAAATCAATCAATAAAATTTGTAGTTATTTTATAACTTAAATTATTTAGTCTTATGTTGTATAAATGATATAATTTAAATTATTGTATAATTTCAAATATATATATATAATTGTAAAATTTACAGTTGTATATATTATTTTAGGACTCTACACTGAAAAATGACTATTATCAAAAATATATGTGATCTTGCCATGGACAAGGATTTTTAATGATGTGCTGGTTATGATAATGCTCCTGAAATGGAGAGCAGCTGGCCGCTGGTTTTATGTATCATAAAACAAAGCATTTAATAAGGAGATAGAATATTTGTCTTTTTATGGAACACTGGCTGATTTTATTTAATTCTGTTGACTTATACTTGGTTTCATTGTGAAATATAATATAGTTGGGCCATAGGTTGTAGCATTTCTAACAACCGAGTCTCAAGGAAAAGTAATTTGAATGAAGCTAAATCACATTGACTTTGAAGCTGTACACATTCTTTGTTAAAAATATTGAAGTATTTTAATATATTTTTCATTCTAAGAATTTTGTCACTACATATTAATGAAATATTCAATATCTTATCATTAAGAAAACTATGGAATTACATATCAGTGATCCAGAAGTCACTTTTGGAAATCCTAAAACTTTCAGGAACCCTCATCAGATACTTGAACATTGAGTTCAGAAATGCCTATTTTCCCATTCAGCACTTGTAACGGGCTCAGCTCCTCCTGGGTTTTCTGCTTTAAAAGGTTATATTGAAAAAGAAAACAAAGGGTCAGGTAAGACCAAAACAATAATAAGTCCTAAAAATCAGATGGTAGCACTGAGGCTACCTCCAGGAGCAGGGCAGAAGTAGAGCAAGGTGGGAGGAGCTCTATGGACTGTGGTAGAGGTGGTAGAGGATGGGAGGAGGCAGAAGAGTGTACAGGCAGTGGGCATGGTATGGAACACCACTTGCAGGGGCTGCTCCTACACTGCTAAATCATACACAAGGCAGCAAACCAATATTACAGCAATAAACAACTATTTAAAATTCTTAAAAAATTTTAAAAATCAACCGAAGAACCAATGTCAGCAGCAACCAATCTCTAACCCAAGGAAGGCCACTATAATTTTCTGTCACCTACCCAATCCTCATGGGAAATCAGGGCATTTGGCACACACTTCACTGGGACCAAGTTCAGGGGGTGGATATGGGGTGACTGCTTTTCTGCATTCATAAACACAGTCCTGTTTTCTCTTTGTGAAGAATAGTCAATTCAATTGCCCTAGGGATGGGTTAGCTAAAATGGAAAAGAAATGATTTTATTCCCACCCTAATCCTAACTCTTCTTGCTCATCCAGACAGTGATTTCTTCCCTGAACAAACAAGCAAACAAGTAGAAGGCTGTAAATAACACCTGATAGATTTTGTTGAAAGGCATTACCAAATCAGTTATCACACTGGAAGAGAGAGGGGTATACTTGGGACTGACTGTTGGGAGATCATTCTCCCAGCAGTCACTGGTGGGTAGCAATTAGATGGTGGGGATTCTCCAATATATCTCCTAAACATCTCTTGACTTATTAAGCTGAAGCTGCTGGTCCCTGCACTGATATTATAATTTTATTGCATATATAAAACAAATCTTGTTATTTTGTTCATGCTCTATTGTTTTGTTCTGTAGGGGAAAAGCCAGCTCTGTTAGAGAACACTATTTATTGCATCCTTCTCTCATTCAAGACAGGACAAATTGCAGCCACAGAATTCAACAAATTATAAAATGATTAAAAAAGTCATAGATACCATGTTCTCTACATGAGGAATCAGGCTATACTCAATATCAAAACTAACAAAATTTTGAGCTATTTAAAAATTAAAGATTGCTTGAATTTATAATGGAAATTAAAATTAGTTTGTACCAAAATAATCATGAAAACAATATACCCAAACTTGTGGGATGCAGTTAAAGCTTTCCCCTTAGAGAAATGTTTAGCCTTAATTAGATATAATACAAAGGAAGATAAAAGGAATAAACTAAGTATCCAATAATGGAAGTTAGAAAATATCAAATGAAACACAGGAATAATAAAGACAACAGCAGAAATATGAGGTTCAGAAAATATCACAATGCAGTAGATTTGAAAAAGCAAAGTTGGTACCTAAGCAGTTTAGTAAATGTGAATATAACCTGGTAAAGTTGAAAAGAACTCAAAGAAGAAAGTAGATGATACAAAGAAGAAAGGCAAAAGGTGGCCATCATTTTCTACCCTGAGGGCATCTAAAAGTAAGTGGTTTCATATGATTAGACTTAAATTCATATTAAAAACAAATTTCTAGAGAAATACCATTTACTCAATCTTATACAAGAAGAAACAGAAAATCTGATTTGTCCTAGATGCATTAAGTATACACAGTACGTAGTTACAGTACAGTTCACAGTGTGGTCAACAGATGGTTCCACCAATGATAGCTTCTAAACAGTTAAGGAATAAATATCACCAACCTTAATCCTCAAACTAATCCACAGAATGTCAAGGTAAAAACCCTGCTGAACTTATTATAAAAACTTCCTAAACCTTGATAACAACACCTGACAAAGAGACAAAGGATAGAGTAAAATCAGGAACATATTGTCCTCAAATTCCAGGTATGTTTCAGCCTCCTTGAGATGTTACCTGCCTTTGGCTCAGCACCATCTTCCTTGTCAGCATAGTTGCTCTTGTTTTTTACTCAACAAGCAACCTCCATCTTTTGTCTTTCCAAAATTCACTCATTCTCAGAGCACTGGCTTTAAATCCTCTCTTGGGAGGTCCATCCACCTGCCATAAATTTTCATCTATTAGAATATCAATCGACTTCATTGTAGTTAGTGAATCTCCTATCAATTTCTCTGTTGGGTAGAGAAACTTCTGGAGACAAAGGTTCATTGTGCTGTTTGTTTACTGCCCATAAACCACACTCAGCTACAGCACTTGATACAGAACAGGGCATCCACTGGAGAGAGCAGTGAGTATGTAAGTGACTGGAAACTCAAGATGTATGGGCAGAAAGACTTCATTGATTGCTCCTGATATTCTTTTTAAATAATTATTTCATTTCTGTTCACCAGAATCTTTCTTAAAATCCCTTTTTCACCACTAGGTTTCCACATCTAACATTTATTTTTAGTGTGAAATCTATTTTACCACAAAATAAATAAAATGACTTGATATAGATTCACTGATTGACCAGAAGGCTCTGCACTGAGGCAACAGGAGAACTTGACACTGCAGTTCAACTAGTCTCAGACAGGGGGGGCGGGGGATACCCAGTCACTTTTTGGATCTGCATCATGGGCATTTCTCTCTGTCACCAGAATTGGTCTGTTCCACTGCTAAGAAATATGATGAACAGTGGCCCTTCTAAAAATCATGTACTTTTAATGACTGCATCCTATTATTTATAACTATCTAAAATTCAAAATCTTATAAAATAATGAATAAAGAAATCAGAAACTCTCTTCCCTTCTCCTTTGATTGGCATTATATTTTAATAATTTTACACTCAAGGGTATGTTGCTTCCAGACAGCGTTAAGAAGTAAGACCTTAAACTGAAAACTAAACCTTTCTCGTGGCAATTCAGGGAAACTCCTAAGAACTACATAACCAAAGAGATGCCATGATTCTGTTACTTTGGGGCTTGACCTTTTCTATCAAGGAGTCATGCGTTTGTGGAAACAAAATCAGGAGAAGATTAATATTCCTCAAACTCAGTGGTCATTTTGAACATAGCTTGCTTCTGATGTGTGCACTGGCAATCCAGAAATCCAAACAGGCTTTATAGCCAAAGAGATCTAGATTATCAAGAATGAAAATTCAAGTAAAAACCCACTGCTGACTAAGGTGTTCAGAAAGGGTAAAGAGCCTGAAACCAGGTGAAAAGAAAAAAAAAAAAAAAAACTTGTTTTTTTACTTGAACTGTGAATACCTCTGCTTGCTTTTTCCTAAGAAACAGGCTCCAAGCAGTTAATTAGCATCTTCTCTGTTCACCTACTAATGGTATGCAAAAATCAGCTACCAGCTTCAGCTACCACTTCTCTACCACTTCTCCCACCCTGACCTAAAAAAAAAAAAAAAACAAAAACAAAAACAAAAACAAAAAACAAAAAACCATAAAATAAAAACTTAGAAAGACAGTTTAAACTTTAGATTAGTTTGTGGCAATTTATTCTCTTTTAGATTTCCATGGGTTCTTCCCACCATCCCCAGCCTTCTCCCCAAAACGTCAAGCCAAAGCAAGACTCTCAGAGTGCAGACTAATTTATTACTCAACAAAATGATTTCCTAATTACTGCAAAAAGAAACATGTAAGTAAAACTTCACATTGCTTTAACATTTTCCAAAACCCTTCTCAACATTGTCCAAAGTCCTTTCCCCAGATTGTCTAAAAATCCTCAGTCTCTCTGTCCTGATCATCACAACATCAGTCAGTCAGCATTCATTTCCACATACTCGAAGACATCTTCCTTTGGCATGCTCCTTTGATGTGCTCCAACTGTTCCATGTTGTCGTCTCCTTGTCTTGCTGCAGGTAGTAGAAAAAAGCTCTATAGTACCAAAACCAGCACAATTCACTTTCTTTTCAGGCCTGACTTTTGCACAGCCTCTCCCAGACACTAGTTAAACTCATCCAAACAAACTCCAATATGGAGTTCAAATCTCCAAACTCCTTAACTTCCTATAACAGACACACTCCTAGCCTGGGCCAGTCAAAGGCTGCAGGTCTCAGGCCTTGGCCATATGGCCAAGCTCACATGCCCACATCTTCATCCTCCAAAGTCCCTGTCCAAAACAATGCTCATCTCACAAATGGCAGAATCCCCTTCTTTGTTCCAGCCCTCTTTATATATCCTTATTTCTGTTTGCCCACCCTCCAGGAACAGATCCTGAGTTATCACATTACAAAGAAAAAAAACTATTTTACTTTTTCCTTCCCTTTGCATCTTTCTGAAAGGAAATTCTAATTAAGGTCTTTCTCATATTTTAGCATAGCCTCCTTAAATTTTGTAAATCTTAAACAGGAGACAATGACACCCAAGGGGGTAGGTGTCCCCTATCAGGCCTTTAAAGTCAGTAATGGAAAATGAATGTTATAGATGACAACCAAGTCTTATGAACCCTGGAAAGAATGATACACTGATGTGAACTGCATTTTCTCTTTTCATTTATCCATACATATGGATTAATGTGCAGCACAGGTAGACCGCTGTGACTCACAGACTATGTTACCAGTGACATGTCATTCCTGACACTGTCCTAGGAGACTGTGGAGCCTCTTGCTTATTCACTGAAATGCTCACCCTGAGCCCAGAGCACCGCACTGTGGACCAGACAATATGGATTGGCACTTAGTGGGCTTTCGTTGACCACAGAGGTCCCAAGTGCCTGTCTTGCAAGGGCCACTCTGACTAACTTCCCAGTGGGTTTCTCTACTCAGATGACTGCAGTCTGTACCAATATATGACCATAGGTTCTTGAAGACCCAAATAATAGCCACAAGAAATACAAAATGGCAGCATGAAGCTACTAATTTATTTCCCCACCTGAATAACTGAAATATGATCTTTCCTGGCGCTGTCACCAAACAGAGGAAGGGTCCTAGGAGTAGGAGGCTACCAGACTTTGAAACACCCATTCTGGTGCACTTGGAACTCTGGACTCCTCTGTTGTGTCAGCTGGCAGCAGTCACTGGGTAAGGACTGTGATGCTATAAATGGAATCACTCTTGATGAGTTTATTTAACAACTAAGTAACACACTCAGAGCAGCATGATGGTACAGTGATATAGCAGTGCTTCCCTACTTTTTCAGGAGACTTTTTCCCTCGATGGTTTTGGATGTATCACTGAAGATACTCATTGTGAGTGGACAGTCTTATTAGCCTCCTGCCTTGCAGGCTGCTGACATGGTGCCCACTTCTGTTCTGAAAACCAAGCCAGAGTCTCTCACTGGTGTCTCTTCCAGTAATTGGTTGAGTTATTTCTATTGCTAATCAGTGCCTTTCCACGGAAACTATCTCATTTGGTGTTGTTGCCTATTAAGAACTCCCTTGACCTCATTACCTTCTTCAAAAAAAAAAAAAAAAAAAAAAAAAAAAAAAAAAAAAAAAAAAAAAAAAAAAAAAAAGAAAGAAGAAAGAAAAAAAAAGAAAAGAAATATCCTATTTGACTGGACATGCAATTTCAAAAATATTGTTTTCCTTCTCTTTCATGGTTTTATGCTCTTGAAGATATTCCTGATTTTCCTTAAGTTCATAGTTTATATTTGAACAAACATATTTACATTTTTAATATTTCCTCTGTAGAGGAATTGAATTTGCATTATCCATTCTAGAAGACAAAAAAAAAGCGCTAGTTTTGAAGAAGTTCTACTCTTCACAGTGTAATTATGAGCATACAACTTATGAATAAATATGCCTATTTCCTGTACTTCTAATAATGTTCTAATAATGCTGGTAACTATAAGATTAGAATCAAAAGAAGTTGCCTTTTCTGTTTAATAAGAATGTCATAACCTCTTTTCATCTTTTATTACTAAGGTTTATCTTTCATAATCATGTTCAATCCTGTGGGTACAGGATGAAAGGATTTGAAGTAGCACAGAGAAAAGTTCATTATGAAAGAGAACTGATTGTCAATATTGGAAAAATAATCTAACAATAGATTATCATCTTGCATTTTAATTTAACTTGGCTAAGTAGACAAACAGGTCTAAGGATCTGCAAATACCTTTAATATTTGAGGAGGAAAAGGAATTTGAGGCTAAATCACATTGGCTTTTTGAAGCTGTACACATTCTTTGTCTGTTAAAAATTAAAGATAAAAACCTCTCCTTTATAATGGAAGTTTACTTCTAACTACCCAAAAGAAACACAAATGTTCTTCAATCTCCCTTGAAAATCAAATCTCTCTTTAAAGATTGTATATGTTCAATCAATTTTTTGAGACTGTGATTTGCAAGTGTTATGAAAAGTTATTCTAGTATTTTTTATGTATTATAAAACATCAGTGCAAATATTTAGATATCTATATCATCATTTTTCTTCATACTTTGAATAATGTCAGTATATTTGTGGTAAGACTGTTGATTGTATTTTAATTGTTCACTGGACCAAATTTTGGACTTGCATTTTAATTTAAAGAGTATTTTCCTTCTTTCTTAATGAAAACATAGAATATTAAATCTAATCTGAATTCTTATTCAGTGGATTTTCTTATTCCTTAAAGAGGCAACATTTCCAAGACTTTTCTGAATTTGTACAATTCATACATGATCGTAGAGACAGACCGTAATCTAGTTGGTGTTGGACTAATGGAAAGAAGATAGCAACTGATCTTGAAAAGAAGTGATAGGTGGGCATGCAGAGATTTTGAGTGCAATGAATATTGAGTCTAAATATTAAATGCATAGAACCAGGCACGGTGGCTCGTGTCTGTAAGCTTTAGCCTATGGGGTTAGGGATTGTGATTCGAGTCCTGTCTGGGGCCCGTAGCGAGACCTAGTTCCAAAAATATAGCTGAGCGTGGTGGCACACATCTATAATCCCAGCTACCTGGGAAGTTGAGGCTGGGAATTTGAGGCCAACGTGGTGGGTGAGTAGTAAACACTTTCCTTTAATGAACCAGTAAAGAACAGTTACAATCAGCGCATGTATATTTAGCATACTCACTAAGTCGGTTACTTGTATTATTGTATTTAGAAATATTTAAAATATTTTACTAGATTCTCTTCACCAATAGTATGCATTGATACCCAGATGCAATTTTCTTTTGTAATGCATGAGAACAAGTCTCCCATGTATACAAAATTGTTCTCTTCATTAATGCATTCATAATAAGCTGGCCTATCAATCTGGTTTTCACTATTGTTGAATGGGAAATATATATAATGGGAAAACTCTAGAGGCAATTCCATTAAAATAGGAACTAAAATAACAATGCTCTCTATACTGGTTTTAAAATATGTCAACCAGTCATATGACACTTGTTTCATTAAAAACTAGAGTCTCCATTTCCTCTCCCCTCAAATAGGCAGCCTCACTATGCTTTTTGATAGATAGAATGGGTCATGAGGGACATCACTCGATTACCAAGACAATGTGATAAAAACCTTGGCCCCTTTGATTCACCTCCTCTTTCTAGCATAGTTCTCTGTCTTGACACCCAGCCATCATATCACAAAGAAGCAACAGGACTGATTAAATGGCCAACACATGGGTCCTCTGACCCCAAAGACAGCAATGTCCAGGCTAACAGGCCACATCACCACCAGAGAGGTGAGTTTGCAATGCTAACTTGTGCCAGGGTTCAGCCTTCCAACTGTCTTTTCTGGCGAGTCAGTAACAATGTGATGACCATGCTGGATCTTGACCAAACTTGAGACTCACAGTTTTGTTCTGAGACTCAGGGTTGGGAGATGAAGAAAGACTTGGTTGAAACCCAAGCTGTCACTGGTGTGATTGTTCATAAAGTTTTTTTTTTTAATAATTCATTCATGCACTAGTTTATTCATTCAATAACTGTTTACTGACTGTCCACCATATGTCAGGGACAGTTTTAGCACTGCAGCAGCTCCATCAGTGAATCAAAAAGAAAGGCTGCCCCCGCTAAAGTTGTATTTTAGAGGCATAGCTAGACAAGATGTAGCATCCAGCAGTGATGAATGTTGTAAAGAGAAAATAAAGGTAAGTAGAGAGAGAGTGACAAGATGGTGTTGAGAGGCATTAGCTCTAAGACTATAATGTTCCTGGAGTGACAAGGATGCAACTGACTTTATTATCTGGAACGAAGCATTACAGATAAAGGAGCTAGAATATTTAAGACCAAAGCAGTGAAGCCATGTGGCTGAGGCACAGAGAGCGTGAGGAAGAGCAGTCATGCAACAGGTCAAGTCTAGATAACTAGGAGGTAGGAGGATGGGTTGATGGTCTTAGCAGGTGATCCACAACCAAATTAGTATGCAAATTTGGTCTTACCCTAAATACAGTGGGAAATATTACAAGTCTTTGAGAAAGCCACCAAACTATTACATCATATGTCATAACCCTCAATGTTATAGTAACTACTGCATTCATTATATAAATTGGGGAAAGAAGTGACATAAAAATGAAAGTGCTGTTCTTCATGGGGGAAAAATTGACTCTGGAGAATACTGTAGCAGAGATCCAACAACAGATACTCAATATCAAGAAAGACAGACAGGAGGTTCGGGGATCATAGTTGATATGCAGGTGAGAGACATTCAAATGGTTTCTGGATTGTGAAGATAAAGAGCAAGATTTTCAATGGTGGGAAGAAGCGGTGCAATGTTTGAAAGAAATATTAAATGATACAAATAGTAAATTCTAGAAGCATGTGTAGTTGTTTGAAGATGATATGCTAGTCCATACAGTTGTTGAAAATTAAAGACAACAATTAAATTTAAAAAATAATATTCTTATTTCATTTTGTGCCCATACAAATTGAGACTTAGAAAATTGAGTAATTTGGTGAAAAGTTACACAGATGGTAACATTTAGGCTTAAATACAATTTTCTTAAATCTAAAGGATATTTTTCTACTTAACCTCAACTCTAGAACTGCAAAGAACATTTTATCCTGACCTCTTCCCAGTCAATTAATTGTGACCAAAATTGCAATCTTAAAGATGTAATCAAAGGTACTATCTAAGTAACCATATATCTAGAAGTCGATTTTGTCAGATATTTGAGTCTTAAGCCTGTGCATTTCCCATAAGCCCTCTATTTGTGCTCTAGACTAAATTAATCACTGTGTATGCAGATGATGCTTTATAAAAACAAGCATTTAATGCACATTATTGATCAAAATACTTATCAATGCTAGAGGAGTGTTACATATACACTAAAATTAAAAAAAAAAGATAGTGTGATATGCTGAAAATTTTTAGTTTCTTTCAGATTTTCCCTGGAGCAAGGCCTAAGAGTTCTCTGATTTTTGTTTTCTGGTTGAGATATACTTAGCATATACCATTATGTTAGTTATAGGTGTGTAATGATGATTTAAT
Organism: Uropsilus gracilis; assembly: GCA_004024945.1. Classification (NCBI taxonomy): domain Eukaryota; kingdom Metazoa; phylum Chordata; class Mammalia; order Eulipotyphla; family Talpidae; genus Uropsilus; species Uropsilus gracilis. The sequence goes on along the minus strand of PVHY01002412.1, from coordinate 68,000 downwards.
GCTTATTTACCTTGTAAAATGTTGACAAGTCTATTCAACATCAATACATAAATTATATTGTTTATGATATGATAAGTTTTAAGATCTCAGTAACATTCAATTTTATACATACAACATAATATTATAAACTATTGTCACCATGTTGTATGTCACATATTCATGATTTATCTATTTTTAATTAGAAGCTTATATTTTTTGCTTCCCCACCCCCATCCCTTAGCTATTTCAATAACCCTCTCATTACTGCCTCAGGCAATAGATAATTATATATATATATATATACATACAATATTATATATATATTTAAGTTTTCATGTGTAGGTGACATGGTATTTATCTTTCTCTGCCTGAGTTGTTCGACTTATCCTAATTCCATCAAGGTCCATCCACATGATGGTAAACATCTGGATTTAATTATTTTATATGAGTGAATAATAACCCATTAGTATATATACTGCATTATATTAATCTAGTCATGCATTCCTAAACACTTAGGTTGCTCTCTCTCAGTTATGCAAATAACATGGCAATACACATGTGGGTGCATATATTCATTTGAATGCCTGTCTTCATTCTTTGCAGATAAATGCCCAGGAGTAGAACTGGATCCTCTGGTAGTTCTGTTTTTTTTTTTTTTTTTGTTAAGGAACCTCTAGACTTTTTGTCAGAAAGTTTGCACCAATTTACATTCCCAACAACAGTGTCCAAGGGTCTCTTTTCTTGACATCCTCAAAAGTATTTGTTATTTTTTGAGTCTCTGCTGATAGCTTTGCCAACTGTGATGAAATGATACTGTGCAGTTCTGCACAGTTTCAGTTTGCATTTGTTTGATGACTATTGATGTTGAGTATATTTTTTATGTATGTGTTGACAACAGTTATGTCATCTTTGGCAAAATGTCTATTCATATATTTTTTCCAATTTCAATTACTCCTGTCATTGTTCTTGAGTTATATTGAGTCCTTTATGTATTTTGAATATTAATCCCTTATCAATTATGTAATTTACAAACATTTCTTCCTATTAGTAGATTTGTTTTTCATTTTATTCATTTTGTCTTTTGTTGTATAGAAGTTTTTTTTTTGTTTGTTTGTTTTTAATTAATGGAAGTTCTTGTTATCAAATTGCATAGGAAAGTTATGGCCTCTGTGTCATTAAAAACCCTGACCAAAGCTATAACTTTGCTAAATAAATATATGTTTGAAAGTCTGGTCACTGGAAACATATAAATCTTCTAAAATGGGTAATAACTAGCTTTTGTACAAATTCTTAAACTAGCATTATTTTTTCCCAAAACATCTATTCTTATTGTCCATCTTTTATTATATTTTAATGTCAAAATAGGGTTCATTAGAATGCCTGTATATACCTGATTGCTCCCTCACAAGAGATACTTTTCTGAATTTGTAATGCTCTGCATCCAGAATATTAGTAGATATTACCTACCTTTTAAGTCTATATGGCATATATAGCATAAAATAGTACAACAGTCAGTGAGTTTTCTTTATTCTTAGTTAACATTAGAGTCAAACAAAACACAACAATAACAAAATCAACACTGATTTAGACCTTCCAGAAATTCTATGACTTTATCATCGCAATCCATGGTTAGAATTGAGAATCCTTGTGATAAATTATATGACAGATGTATTAGTGCTTACCTTAAGTGTTATTTAGCATTACAATAGTTTTAGTTAACATGAATGCAATTCCATATTATGCAACTTTTGAAATATTTCAACCGAAAATAATTAAGATTTAATAGTGAAGTTCAGCAACTGTTTTCACTTAAGTCTTAATGATAGTGATATATGTTCAAATGATTGATATTGAAATTAATTCAAATCTTTAAAAACAGTCTAAAATGAAATAGACAATATGTGACAAACTATAAATTAAATGGATTAGTTTATGTGAAAAATTCTTATATTAACTTTACATGAGAACTTCCTTTAACAATAGTTTCATTTTTCACTTAATCATGAGAAGATATACAATTTCAGAAAAAATAAATAAATAAACCCGAAAGGGTAAGGTTGTAATTTCATGGTTTCAGAATTCAAGCTCTAAATTATTTTTGAAAGTCAAAAGGAAAAAGAAGAGAATTAGCAATAACGCTGTGAAGATGTGGACCGCACACTGTGAGAGGATCTGCTCTATTCATGACCTTTCAGCCTTATGCAGTCTTTGTCAAAAGTTTCAGTGTTGTCCAAAGATAAGATAAGCTACATAATTTACATTTGGAAGATGAGATCAAGGTGTATCAGGTAGAAGCACTCATCTGCTTCTCTGGACTAGATGGAGGATCATCTACAGCTGACAAGATACCAGTTTGTAAGGGTGGTGTTGCTGGAGGGGCTTTCACCTGAAATTGCAGGGGCTGGAAACAATGGGGCAAGACACTCTGAGGCATCAACACAGAGTTGTGTGTTATAACAGATATTTACAAAATCCTGAAGTCAAATCCAGGCATTCCAAGTTGGATATTGGACCTGGCTTTCTCCATTTCAGAGTCAGTAAGGTAGCAGTTCCAAGTGTATGAGGGATCAGGGTAGAACTGACCAAACAGCAAGACACACACACACACACACACACTGATAGAGATCACAATATTCAATTTAAAATAAATCATCATAATAAGAACTGGAAATTCTCAAGGTTCAGAAAAAGAAAACAAAACAAAACGCATTATACCTGGACATAATTGGGAGCAAGGTATGAGTCCTACAATTATTTTCAGTGCTGGTTCTAAAGGCATATTCAATTCTTAAAACATCACAAAACTGCTCAGTTCTCATTCCTCTCATTTTCTGTATTCATATCACACTTCAATAAATATTTTTTAAGTATAACTCTCAATTCAAGGGAAAAACTATTTCCCATAGGGCATAAGATTTGTCTAAACAAATAAAAATTGTCATTGTAAAGCATTGATAAGAAAAGTGAGAACTTTTTCCTACATTGAGCAGTATTAGAAATGCTTTCCTATATAAGCTCAGAAAAATGAAGGGTTTTCTCTCCTAGAAAAAAAAGAACTCCAATAATTATTCCCACCAATGGAGGTTTGGCGTATCGATTTCTGTTAGAAATTATGAATGGATAGGAAATAAAAAACCCATACCTGCATCATTCATCTGTGCAGATCCGAATTTCCACTGCCAAAAGAGAAAATCAATATAAACCCAAGAAGAGTTCAGAAAAAATACCTCCTGCTCCCCCTGAAATCAATGACACCCACACGATCCACTCAAAGGCAGGTGAGAAACTAGGTCACAGAGCGACAACTCCAACTCATGGAATTCTAAGACTCAAAGGGAAATGGCTGATCCTGAAGATAAGATCACTAAAACATAAAGTCCTGTGGGGAATAAGCTGCCATGAAATTTATTAAGTGGATGAAAGAAAGGACAGTATTGCTTCCTAAACATCCAGCACAGGCTTCAAGTATCTTTAATATAAGTCTACTTAACAGGTTCCAAGAAATAAGAAGGAAAGGTATTCTGAAAGAGAACACTGAGCAGGGAAAAATAAGTAGATAGAAAGTTTACCTATAATGTATGGTAATTGAAAATAATAATAAATATGTCATTAACATGCAAGACAGAAGAGAAAATTGGAAAAGAAATTGAGGGAAATTCTTTATAAAGAGCATAGAGAAATACCTGGTCTATGGAAAAGAAGTTAAGAAACAAGACTTGAGAATATTCAATGGATGCCTCTTAAACAGAGACAACGGAGAGATTGGGGACATGATTATTTAAATAAATATGACTAAGAACTATCCAGAACTGAAGGAAAGCATTGTTCTTAAAGCAGGTCAAGAAAGAGCTCCTGTCTTATACATGTACACTTAGATGTACAAGACAAGTACTTAGTGACTTGTGTCCTTTTATTTTTTTTTGTCTTTCTCTTTCTGACTTACTTCTAGCAACATCCTTTCCAGATCCATCCCATTTCCATGTATATTATGAATTTATCTTCATTCACTCCTACAGTAATAATCAACTGGTGTGCATAACCACACTTTCTTGACCACTCATCTCTTTGGGGACACTTGGTTTACAGAAACCTAAGGAGAAAATGAACCTTGCTAGCTCACCAAAGACTGAAGAACACTTTGAGGGAGAAGGGAACACACTGGGCCATGATGGTGGTGCCCAGAAGCTCTGGCTATGGAATGCTAAGGAAACTAAACTTGAAGGGTGGGAGGGTGAAGAGACTTATTCTACCAAAATACAATAATGTGAACCAGTATTTTTTTTCAATTCACGGAACACAGCCTGTATAGTCAACACAGAATAAAAGCAGCACTGCAAGATGTACAGTAATTATAAGGCATAAGCTTTGCCCACAGATATGGAAGAGGGTACCCACAAAATGGCTGACTGTATAACTATGCACAGGTGTATGTGCTTACTGCACACTAGCCATGCGTGGAAAACAATACAATGACAAAGAAATGTAAGTATAACAGGGAAGGGGAATGTATTCTTTAGAAAGGACTGGTATTTAACAGTATAACCTTGTCAGTGATAATAGATGTAGCAGGGATTGGACTAACATATAACTGCTAGGGAAAATATTACCTAATCAGTTAAGCTGGACAGATATAGTGACTCAATTCTCACTGAAGAATGACTGTGAAGTTGTTTCCATGTTGCAGTCTGCATGAGTTTACTATCCCAGGTCAAGAATGAGAGAAACATATATAAGATTCACTCAGACAGAACACTGACATAAGAAGCAAATGCAAGAAAAATGACCACAATATCATGCAACTTTTGATTTTAATTCTCTCTTTACCTATGAAAGACATAATAACTCGGTGAATATTGACTAAAATATTAGCATGTGAGAAACAGTAAAAATACTATCATGCCATATTAGTTATACTAGTCTCGGAGACATTTATAGCTAAAATATATTGTTTTAATGAAACTGCCTTTACCTAGTGCAGAGCATGATAAAATTGAATATGAATATATGTATGGTAGATAGTAGAACTGACTCCTATTTAAAAAGTACCATTGCCTAATTACTTTGTAATTAGTGTTCTGATAGGAAGTAGCTTGGGCCAAAAGCATTGGCATAAAATGATGTGATATCAAATATGAAAATAGGGCGATGACTTTAAATTCACAGATGAGCATAATTGTCCATGAGGTGCACATGTTGATATGTGTGGACTCCCACAGTTATATCTATATTACTTTACCTTTCCTACTCTATATTGTCCTTCAATTAAACAGGTGAATTTATGTAACAACCCCCAAATCACAGAAGCTAACAACCCTCCAAATTTGGAAAACAAATTTTTTTTCTTCCAGAAGGTAATTACAATTCACGTAGTACCTTGTTTGAATTGCACCGCACAGAGAAACAAACCAAACCGAGAGAGAGAGAGAGAGAGAGAGAGAGAGAGAGAGAGAGAGAGAGAGAGAGAGAGAGAGAGAGAGAGAGAGAGCGTCAATACTTTCTTCTCTTGCAATTCTCTGTTACCATGAGTATGTTCATGCGAACCTAACTTACAGAGGTGGGGAGGAGGAATATCTGGGCAAAAACAATAGCCACACAGACCTGCCAGCGTGAGAGACTTGGGCGAGGCAGGAGAAAGGAGGCAGGCAGCAGATCTGGGGGATTGGGAGGGTGCTGCTAAAAGCCAGAGACAAAAAGCAAAAATTAACACTGCAACAGTCTTTGAACAAGTTGACACGTATGAAACTCCGGCATCGGAAAAAGAACCACCTTGTGAAGTGTTTCTCCCGGTTGCCTGCCAGCGAGGATGAGCAGAGCGCTCCTTCCTTCCTCCCCACGGTCGGCTGCGCCAGACGCAGCCTGTGTGGCTAAGCCCACTGTGCAATTCTAACGCAGGCAAAACCTTGTTTCCATTGCGACCTTTCACAGTGATCAGCCGGTGCTTGCAATTAATTATTGATAGCAATGAAACTTGGGATTCCCAAAGAAATAAAACATTTATTTGTGACCCAGGTGGCATGCAAACATTAACCTTTAACTACATCCCATCTATTCTGCTCCCGTTGTTGGCAACGTGACAGAACTTATTATAGAAAGTTCAAAAACTTACGCTTAAACCTTGTAAATTAAAAAGTCCGATGTTGGGATACAATTGCCTCAAAAAAAACTTATGCTATTTTCTGGAACTATTCTGGAGTGTTTTAGACTCTGATGCCTTATTTCCCACCTCCTGCTTTATTAATGAGCAGAAATCTCACAAACTAGGTGCTGTCCACGCTCGAGAGAAAGCTGTCCTACTGATAAACTAAACACACTGATAAACCAAACCCTGCCACCTGGAATGAGTCGAAAAGTTTCCACAGGAACAGGCTGCAGATCTTGCTACCCTGGACGTTGAGTTTCCTGGGATGTGCAGGCGTGTGAGGAGAGAATCCGTTCCTCACAACTTTTACTTCTACGTGATGGTCACCAGGATGTGAGCATAAGGGAAGGGATTAAGCCTCACTGTGTGCAAAGGAAGGAAGACAATGGAAAAACTTAAAATTTGTAACATGTGAATGGCATTCTAATTGTATTTACAGAATACAAGTCTGACTAATGGGTGTCTGCAGGTGTCAGAAACTAGTGAATGCACTGAAAGTTAGGATCAAGGAAATAAAAGGGGAAAATACAGAGAATGCAGTTGGTTGCGTATAATAGGCAAGAAGGGAGAAGTCAGGGAAATTCAAATTTTGAACCACAAAGAAAAAGAGAAGTCATCAGAAACATTAGATACAAGATTATTGGCTCAATTACTTATATCAAAATGCCCACAGAATGACTCATACATTTAAAAAACACCCAAATGCTGTTATATTTAGAACCATCATTCTGCATTGTACTGTTCCACTGGAATTTAATAATGTGTTATTAATCTTGCAAACATCTGCCTGGTACTCTACTTAAGGTCTAATTTTTAATATTCTTTTGAATTTATTATTTTATTTTTGGCCTTTGGTACTTGACAGCTATGAATAAAATTAAATTACGACTCTACCTTTCAGAAAGTTCAGTGTACGTATTGGTTATTAAACTGTTCCATAGTCTTCAAAATGCTGTATTTGCTGTCTGAGGTACAATCAAATTTAGTCTGCATCCAGTCTTTTGCTTTGAAAAATGAAGACTTTGCAAAAGTAGGCTGATCAGAATTTCATGGAAGGAATTCCTCTTGGACACACAACTATAGATTAAGATTAGAGAGATTTATGTTATAGATGCCTGTTGTACGTAATTAATTTCAAGCATATTTGTGTCAAAAATAATGGCTAGAAATAAATATACATGTTACTGATAGAGTAAGAACAAAATACCAAATGGACTTAGTTGGATGTTCAGGACTGGAATCCAGCTAATGAGCTCAGTGTTTATCACGTCTGGCCTCATTTTTCTCATCTATAAAATGGGCATACATTTCTAGAGGATTATTTTTGGGAAAGTACTTTGGGTATTGCCTGACACATGATAAGAAATTACTAAACAAGCTGTTAAAAACCAGCACCATCGTGGAAAGTTCTATTACTATGTAGCTAACATTTTATAGTACACAGTACATATTAATAATGTAAAGTATAATATATAGAATAATCTTCATGCATTCATGTCATAACTCAGATATATCTATATCTATATCTATAAATACTTATACATAACACTAAATTCTCCCAATGAGTCATTTTTCCCCTGTTTTTATCATTTTGGGTTTTAAACATTTCTTATAATTGTGGGTGAGAACTTTCTTAATAAATTTTTATTTTATTTATTACTTAAATTCAATCATTCTTTAGCATTTTTTTCAAATGTTTCTTTAATAGAATGCTTTTTCTAGTTCAATCCTCTATGTTCCTTGGAATATGCTATGTTAAGCCAACATATCGTTTTGCAGGTTCATATTTATTCATTGTTATATAGTTACCTACATTATGGTCCACTGAAAATGTAAGGACTATTGCAATATATGGTTTTAAAATTCTAGTGTTCAAGACATGTCTCCCTTACATACTGTCTATTCCTAGGGGGCTGAAAAATGATTGATGCATGATATTTATTCTTTTACAGCTTATAACTTAGACCCTGGGCTCTGAGAAGTGTTTCATAAATATACATTGTGCTAAGGAAAATATGTATGGCTACATTTCATCCTAGCAGTTTTCCAAGATTTCCCAGAAGAATAATGATCCCCTGTAAGGGGCTGAACCCACACTGTTTCCATAGCACCCTGCCTATACCTTCCCTTGAGGTAGGCACTGAGTGGCAGGTCATCCTGGCTTCCAATCACCATGCCAGTATGGGGCAGGCTTTAAATAAGGGGTCACTTTCTCCATCTTTAGTATCATAAGATAAATACGAGGACCCTGGGTATCAGAAACCATGTGACTTGCTAGAATGTACTTTCTGCTGTGCGAGGGAAAAGTTTTTAATGTCTTTTGACCATAACCTGCATATATACAGATACAAGTTTGGCAAACATATGCACACAGTGGAAGAAAAGTGAAAATTCAAGAAGTAAAATTAAATGTTATCTAAAGTCTTTACTAAATGTCCCCCAAAAGCATGATGTTAATTCAAAATTTGTAAAAGATCTTTCCATTTCTGTAATTGATACTATTCTGTATTGAGGTGCTGTTGGTTTACTACACTCTGTACAACATCAACAGGTCTGTGCAGAACCCGGCTCCAAAGCATGACCCTCTAAAGAAAGTCAGCCAGGAAGTACCATGCAGAGACTTGCTTTCCAGCAACATTCCAAGATCTGACCTCCTTCTCAGAGGCCCCTGATCCTCCAGAGCATGCCTGTCCCTTCCAAATCCTGAAAGTTTCATGGGGGTCAGGATGCCTTGAGTCTCTGGAAGGCCTATTAGCCTGGAGATAGAATTGTTCAAGGGCACAGTGTATGGGTGAAAAGTGCATAAGGTGGAACAGATTGGGCACAACTGGGACCAAGAACTTATGAGGGCATCACCAGGATGAACGCCAGAAAGCAGAAGTTCCTGGGGGATGTGAACCTAGAGGCTAAGTACGGGATTAAGCAGTGAGGGTGGAGTGTGGCAGGAGAGGATAGAGGCCACAAAAAAACTTCATGAGGAGGGACACCATCTGGGATTATTGTATATGGCCCCAAAATGGGCTGAAGTCAGGCAGGTCAGAACCCCAGGACTTGGCCACTCTGTGGAAGTCATGAGAAAACCAAGTATGGGCCTTTGGTTTGGTTTGGAAACTGAGTTTGGACTTTTGAGGAAGGGCTGACTGCTGGAAAACTGGGGTCTGTATAAATGCTTGCCTTGGTCTGAGTGGTGAGAAGACATCATCTTGGAAGGATTTTAGGGCTTGGAAACTGGACAGTAACTGGGATTAGATAACTGGACACAGGTGGCCTCGATAACTGGACACAGGTGGCCTCGATAATTCTTGGTTGTCTCCTTGTTTGTAAATAAACCTTATTGTTGTTGCTTGAGCAGTATTGCAGTTGCATGTTTGGATGGAAGAACTCAGAAAATGATCAGTTGAATATCTGTTCCTACCCCTGCTTGCTTTGATGCTACTTTGCACCTGGTTTCAAAACCATAGTAATCCCAGAAAAGTGTCACTTCCCTGGTGTCTATTGTGTCTGCTGGACCTGTACCCATTGGCTTTCTGGTGACTGGTGACAGGTCAAAGGTCTTCCCACGCCACTTTCCATGCTCTCTCATTCAGGTTGACACCTCTTGGATGGATGTCACTACCCCCCATCACCAAAGGATCAATGGCCCCCTCACAGTCCCCTTCCCCTACCTGGCCCCACTCGCACTGCCAACCCACACCCTCTCTGCTGTAGGCACTGCTCTGATGCAGATCTCCAAGGTTTGTTTTGTTTCAAGCGGTTTTGCCTTTCCTTTGTTTCTTTCCATCTCACACAGGATTGAACAGCTTATTCTTAACATCCGAATTTGACTTCAACACTTCTTGTTTACATCACACTCATCCTAGCATCTTCCATAGTTTATGTGTTGACTTCCACTTCCATCCTCAGCAGAAACTCAAGTTGGAAATTAATTTGCTCTCCACTTTTTACTGTATAGGAAATTACCTTTTTTCCCCCTCCTCAAAAAAGGTTTCCATTGTCCTTCACACAAAAGTGCAGGGGATTGAACTCCCCCACCCTTGCCCCATCTCTCCCATTCCCAGTCAGGCTGTTACATCAAACAAAAGTCTTTCTCATGATGATGAATGCAGAAAGCCTGGCACTCCCTGACTGTGCAGCAGCCAAAGAGGGTAAATAGCTAAAGCTCTTTTTAAAGAAAGCATAATTTCTCCCTGGGAGAGCAATGGGACAGGAACACTTCTGGACTGCAGCCACAGCACGATCACCAATTTGTCCCAGGCTGTGCTACTTTGACTCCCTGTCTCCCACTGGGCAGCCTAGGAGACTCCTTGGCAGCTCCCCGTTATTCTCAGGTCTATGGTGGGAGCTGGCTTTGCTTCCACAAATGAGCATGTAGCAATCAGTCTATGTAATTAATACCACGCAGCCCTGCCTCTCCCATGCCTGGGAGCAGTGGGGGATGTTCCTTCCATCCATCAGTGAAGGGACACGTGTTGCTTGCATTGCAAAGTGGGTCTGCAGGAGAGCACAGAGGCCCCCCTACCCCCAAAAGGTTCCTTTTTGTAAAAAAGTGATTCAGTGGGAGGGACTCTGAAGACTTCTTTTGAAATATAATTTTGCAACCATCCCAATTTGGGTACAGTCAACATTAGCTTTAGCAGATGAAGAACATTAGAGACCATAGAAGATTTGTTCATAAAATTTCCAATCATGAACAGGAGAAAAGCAATCAGCAAAGAAGCAATCATTTGAATCCCCTCTCTCTCAACGTCCTCCAAATGCCCCCTCACTTCTCTCCTGTCCTTGCTTTCCTCCTGCTCCTCACCTAGAGTGATGCTGCATTCTTATCCTCTCCTAGTCTAGGTGAACCTACTCACATATGTGCACACCTCATAGGGTAGGTATGCACAATCCTGAGGATTCAATGCCGCAGGTGCTGGTCATAGGGATAATGTTGGAAAAAACCTGCCCAGCTCACTTATCCTATAGAGACCTACTCTGAAATTAAGTTGGGTGGTAAAGTTGCCAGAGATACTCTCCTTCTATCTTTCCAGTAGGGAAAGCAGAACTCTGTCCAATCACCTTTGTCCACTGGTTCAAGGCTGAAGGTTCATTATCGGTGCACCAAGGTCTCTCAAGCCACTACCACCCCCTATTGTTAAGCAAGCAAGCAGATGTACGACATGTCCCCATAACTACAGGACACGTTCCCACATTCCCATAATGGTGGGACATATTCCCATAACAGCAGAACATGTTCTCTTAACTTCCAATAATGCTAACATCCGTAACCTATCGGATGGATAATGCTGGCATCTATCATCTATTAGGAGGACAAGATGGTTCCCAGGAACAACCAGGAATAAGGGGAGGAAGAACCAGGATGAAGGACCAGCCAACCATGGCGGGTAATTTCCTTTGAGGTCAGAGAGAGGAAAATGGTTTCAAAATGGAGATTTTAAGCAAAATGGAGTTATTTTGGTTAGTCTTTTCCCAAAACCATCCTCTTTTCCCAGCATCCTCTGCCTGAATCCAGCTATGTTCATGCATCTGAAGACAGGTGGGCAGGTCACTCAATCATGCAGTTCCCCTATGTGTCCACAAGGGCTGCATGCTATTCCTAAACATTTTTTGTTCCCTTTTTTTTTTTTTTTTTTTTTTTTTTTTTTTTTTTTTTTTTTTTTTTTTTTTTTTTTTTTTGCAATTTTCCTCTCCCTAACCTCTGTGATACTTATTTGATTATTTGCTCAGGCAGACAACCCAGAGGATTGAGATGATTGCCTTTCAACCAAGATGCAACGGAGTGTTCCCATTTCATACTGTAGTGATTGCTCAAATGGAAACATTTAAAGTTATATATTCATTTTCAGTTCTTTACTCGCTTTAATATAAAGTGACATCCATAAGAAGTGAACAAAATTCCGGCAAGCAGAGAGAGAAGCAGATCAACAGATGTGGCATATTTTACTAATGAGATCAGCCTTTTAGACATTTGTCATTTTCATTGTCATTAGCTAAGTTTTTATGAAATCATGATAAAATGAAAATGAAGCCTGTGCAAAAACAAACAAAAAAAACCCCACAAATATATGATTTTTATATCATATCATTAAAAGCAAATGCTATAGTCCAGATCACCAAGGTCTCTGACCTAGAAGTTGTTGCATGATGATGAGGGACTATCAGAAAGCCTGGAAGTTTTGTGTGTTTACAAATTGTATCAGATTCGTAACACAAGAGTCCTGCACTTTACTGTTGGTGACATACAGGAAAACCCATTGTTCTCAAGAGGGTGGAGGTGGCTAAATTCAATTTTCCATTTTAATCACTCCCAAATGAGATTTTTCTTCATCTTACCTAATCATTACTCTTAGCAGTTTTTGATGCCTCTGTTGACAATGACTAGCTTGAAATATATCTTTGTCATCAAGGAAAGTAAATATAACTCAGGATAAACCAGGTAAGTACTGGCCCATTATCTGAGCAAAGCAAAGAGGCAGTGACCTACTTTCCTTTCACATTTTGCCTACCAGCAGTATTAAATCAAATGGAACACATTAAACCCATCACGAAAGGCAGACAATAGTTTCTCTCTGATTGCCTGCCTCAGCCTGGTAGCAGTGTGAAAGTTACAAAAGTCATTTGTATCAACTCATTACCATGTCACCTCATTTCATGCCCCTGCTGGATAAGTGGCAATAAGCCCTGGGCTGGCGTATTCCATATCGTCACCATTAGAACAAGTCCTAATAGCACCCAGCTGTCGGAGATTACCCTAGACAGTTATTGAGATTTAGGAGGGGTATCTTGCTACTGATTTAGGACATATTCTCTCACATGTTCTATCATTTATTCTAGAATGGAGAAATAAAGCTAATTTTATGAAGAGGACTCATGAATTATTTTCTTCATGTAGGATACTCGAACACTCCCAGTAGAGTGTTCTTCTTGCACTTTAATTCAAGGTAATGATGTTGTTGCATCTTATGTAGGCACTTAAAATGCAGTTTAATGCCACAGTTGCTGGTGAATTTTCTCTCCAAGTTCTTAGGACATTAAATTAACTAAAAAAACTGAGCGGAGAAATAAATAGCTTTGATGAATTGAACACTTTTTTTTTTCTTTCCTTAGGATAGTGAACAAAGAACTCACCCTCTGAACTCATAAGGAAACTTGTTTATTCTACAAATATCAGGCTTCGGGAGAGGCCCTGGGGGAAGATCAGGTGCAGCGGGTCTTTGTGTCTCTGGGGACATGTAAGACCCAGAGGAGTTGGCCAGGAGCAGCAGCCTTCCACCCATAATGTGGGCTCAGGGCAGCCAAAAGCCAAGCTCAACTATGCATCTTCACAGCAACATCATTTCACCACACTAATGATGATCAAAGGTCTTATGATTGATCCCACTTTCTACATAGTGGTGTGCATCCACTTATTGAAATGGAGAAAGAAGATTAAAGAACATACCTGCCTCGTGAACTAAACTGGTCTTCAGGATTATTATCTGCCAAAACACAACTCATCTGTTACCTGAGTACCTGAGTACCTGAGTGCTCCTGTAGGACTTGGGAAGTCAGCTGAGTCTTTAGGTGTGCTCCTGTTTGTAGGATGACTCTGGGGAGATCAGAATGGCTCCCCCTATGATCCAGGAGGATCTGTGGATTTCAGGGGTTATCAGGATAATAGTAAAACTGCATATCTATATATATCTATGTATATATCTATGTATTTATCTATATATGTGTGTGTGTGTGTCAATAATAGAAATTGCAGGTGGAAAAAAAGAGAGTTTAGCCTCATTCATGCTCCTACATTTGGTAGTAGTAGTCTGTGCATAGCTGCAAGTTTGGATTTGTAGAAAGAGTGGAAGGGACTGAGGAAGGGAGTAAGCCTTTTCTGCATTTTGCTGCATTTGTTCTTACTCCCATAAAGTAAATACTATTGGAAATGTATGACCCTTTGAAAATTCCTTTTGAGAGTTCTGTCTATAATTATAGAAATCCAGTCATCATTCACTATTCACATCTAAAACACTGAAATGAAAATAAAACCTATCTCAAGAATTTTGGGGATGTTGCACTCCACAATATAAACCTAATGCAAATGAGCTCATATAAGAACATCATATGAAAGGTCTTTGCAGTTTGACCTTTGAATGGAAGAAATTTACATTTAATTACAGGTAACATCTTTACTTTTTATTTCCATTTTTGCCTATACAGTTGCAAAAATAATTGAATTTTTGTAATGTCTGAGTGTCTAAAATAGTTAATATGATACTTTACAGTGTAGAGAATTGAATGCCTCCATATATCCTTTGGATACCTGAATGCCTTCAATATATGCATCTATACTTTTTAGAAAATATAAGCCTGGTGAGTTAACATATGGATCAAATTTAAAGGTGAGACAGAGATTTGGCAATCAAAGTGGGGATCTAAGGCACTGAGTGGTTTCAGAAACATGAACTGTGTTTAACTTGGGGTGCAGATAATAGAGGTGCAAGTTTGGTAGAACTACACCACACTCCATTTAAAAATGAGTCCAGCGCTTGAAAATTAAACTATGACAATCAAGCATTACATTAGAACAAATAAAAGCCAATCAAAGATTTCTAAAAAATTGATCTTGGTTTAAGAGCAGAGTAAACTTTATGGCAAAGAAAATCATATCCCAAGCCCATGTTTTTTAAGCTTTTTTTTTATATAATTTGATTTCCTCTTATTAAAATTTACCCATAGAGAAATCATCACTTACCAGGTGCTATAACTCACACTTAAAAGTGACAAAGTGTCATTTATATCTAGATCTAGGAGCAGAATGTGTCTATTTGATGAAGACTTAGAATCGTGAACTGAAAAACTGGATTTCTGAGTCTGACGACATTTATACAGTTGCTACCAAAATCTTTTCTGAGCAGGGCCTCGATCTCAGTGGGAAGATAGGAATTTGTGTAGGGTGAGAGTCTGTGAAAGGTAACTCTGGATGTACCTTTCCATGTGAAATCCATCTCACTGTGGTTAACTTGTCTGCTGTGTGTAAATTTCACACATACCTGCACGTTTTCATGAATTTTTTTTGGGGGGGGGCATTCATTTAACCAAAATTTATTATGATACCACTTGGTAAGAGTCATTAACATATGTGTCTGATGGGAATGCATGATATACCTTCTTGTTTATTAGGATGCACATTATAATATAAAATAATATAATATAGCAGAATGCAATCATACATTCTTATACAAATATTTATATGCATGCACAAATTTAACACCACGTTCATTTTTAAAAACTGAGAAATAGTTATTTTAAGCCTTACAAAGCCTACCTTTAGTCACAAACAGTGGAATAGTAGGAAGGACTCTAATAAAAGCCTAAGAAAATTTCTGTGAATTCTAATTTCTTTTCAAAGTGTAAATGCTTATGTCTGTGACTCTGAAAAATCACAAAATTAGGAGTGATTCTTGAGTTTTGCTCTCCGCTTTCCACTGACTAGTAAAGACATATTTGCCTTCTACAGTGACCTGCTAACTGAGGTGCCATCTGATGAATGTCTTCCTCAAAAAAAAAAAAAAAAAATTCTCAAAAAAATTTTTTTACTCCATTGATTTATATTTGCGGGTACTGAATATCTTTCAGTTGCTAACTTTGTATTATTCTATTTCTACAGTGCCTTTCATTAAAAGTACATGCTATGTTTAATCTCAAAACAAACACATGCATAAAAACTGCATTTTCCTATTTTTGAACTTTTTTTTGCAATTAGCAACAACAGGAATTGTGCTCAACCATAATCCCACCTTTTTCTCACTTCATGTAAAGTGGAGTATATATTAATCATGTTCTGATGAGTGTGTCAGGAATAAGTGTGTCAGTGTTTATGCAACTTAGAGTTGCTATGACCTCGGCATACTGTCACAGCTTTATTTCTTTTTTGTATCCTGGGATACATTTGTATCAAAAAGATCAGGTTTTCCTGTAGGCCTCACCATCTACATGGCTTTGACAAAAGACTTTCTCAAGCATGCATTCTGTCATAAATATTACGAACAGATTTAACGAGAATTTGCATCACTGCCGAGCCGTGGAAATGGCAATTTTAAAACCATATTTTACAATTGGTATCTCTACTACTTGCACAACTAGGAGGCCAAATAACTATCTGTCAACAATGAATTGTTTTGTGATCAGATCGTTTAGAAGTTATTCCAAAGAGAAGAACACATACACACACCTTGTGAGAAGTCAGACAAGGCGTCAAACAGGATCATGGTGATGCAAGCTATTTGTGCATACAAATGGGAGGCAGCAATCACTAGAGAAGCCTCGGTTTTCACTTCACACAAGACAGATTGTCCATGATGCAGGTCCATATGAAACAAGAAAGACCTTCTCCACCTTTGTCTTAAATGCTCATGTTTGAAGAAATGGCTCTTACCACTTCAGAAAATTAAATCTTGGTTCCACTGTTAACCATTGATCATGGGAAACACAGGAAGGAAAAGTGCAAGGTGATAAATATCTACCCCATTTACTTGTAGAAAATTGTTTAAGATGAGAATAAAATCATTGAAGATGAGGGTTATTTAAGGTGAGACTAGAAACACAGTTCAGGAGAGTCACAGATTCACCAATGGTAGAGCCAGGTCCTTGGAGGGATAGAAAGAAGACATACATTTGTAAAGTGAAGATTGATTTTTTTCTTTTATTACTGTGAAACATTCAGATAGTGAAAAGAGCTGCCTGAGGACAATGTTTGGTCATGTCTATATGGTAACTAGAAGACATGGGATTAAGTCACATTTCATATGTTGATACTTATTTTCCTGTTACATGTTAATGTTTGTACTTTCATGAGGACCTATTTTAGAGTGCTTATTTTAGTTACTGATGATTCAATAATTAGTCACATCAAAACAAAGTAGGTAAAGGCAGAGATACTTCTCCTTTTGAGAGTCTGGGGTCTCAGTGAGGCAAGGCTTGGCTGAGTGATTTGTGGCTTTTCAGTGGGTCCCTTAGAGTTTCTTCAGCTGGTGCCTGAGTCCATCTAGAAAAGCCAATGTGTTCCACTTCATGTGCCTGTGTCTGTTCTCCTTCCCACGTCCTTTGTCTCACCAAAGGGTTTAAATTTGTTTTTTTTAGAGGAAGAATCTGGATTCCAAGAAGGAATTTCCCAAATATGCAAGTGCTTATCAAGTCCCTTTCGGTGCCACGTGACCAACTTACAGGACCAAACCTAGAGTTAAGGAAGGAGGGATTTGGCTATTCAGAGTCTCCCCTGTCTTAGAGATGTCATCAACATAGCAGTCAGCCACAGTGGCCCATGCCAATGTGAAGGACTGAAGAGCTGAATACAGGACTGGGGTGTTGGTGGGGAATGAGAGGTGGAGACAGAGAGGTAGTGATCAGTGTTACAACATTTCCGAAAGTGCAGGAAAGTTTGGGTGGATGTAGGAAGAGGCAGGGCTTCTCTGGCCTGAGAGGAAGGAAGTAGGGGTAGGAGAAGGGAGTAAGGAAGGGGGGAGGAAGGAAGGGAAAGAGGCTTAGAATTTTCATCCTGAAGACATTTTCATTAGGTGGTTTCAATTTCCTCTTCAAAGCAGGGGGCACAACTGAATGAAGGAAGAGACAAGGATTTGTATATTTCAGAAATGAAAGGGTTTTTTTTTTTTTTTTTTTAAAGGTCAGGAAATTAGGAGAATGAGTTGGAATGAGAAATATAATTGGGTTGTCAGACTTTGTTTAAGAACCTGAGAGATTGGTGGACAAGAATTTTATCAGAGTCTGTGAACCATTTTTATTTAAGTCTATGTATATTGCCATAAAATTTTACTAGTGATGAACTAGTGGTAACTAAGCTAAACATAGAAGCCCAGTCAAAAAAAATAGGGAGAAGCACTAAAAAGACACTTATTAAAAGAGAAAATATAAATGGCCAACAGGCATGAAAAAAGGGACTTGAGCTTGAAAAAAATGCTCAATACCACCAGCAATCAGGGAAATGCAAAGCAAAACTAAAATGAGATACCACCTTACAACAGTAAGAATGGCCCACATCAAAAAAGGCAGGCAACAACAAGTGCTGGCATAGATGAAGAGAGAAGGGAACACTCTTACACTGCTGGTGGGAATGTAAACTGGTTCAGCCACTGTGGAAAGCTATGTGGAGGACCCTCAAACTAATGAAAATGGAAGCACCATTTGACCCAGCAAACACTCTTCTGGGAATCTACCCAAAGGAGAGTTCAATGTGGGTACAAAGGGACACCTGTGCTCAGATGTTTATTACAGCACTATTTATAATCATAAGGACATGGAAACAACCCAAATATCACAAGACAGACAAATGGATGAAAAAGATGTGGCACATATATGCAGTGGATTATTGCTCATCAATTAAAAATGACAAATTTGATGAATTTGAGATAACATGGCTGGATCTGGAATAAATTATATTAGCAGAAACAAGTCAAAAAGAAAATGACAAAACAAATGGTGCGAATAATACATGGGATATAGGAAAAATAAACAAAAGGCCAGGAGGAAAAGTCAAAACAAGCTAACAACCAAACTAAAGTACACAACTGGGCATGGGTGGATGGGTAGGAGAGGTCAGGGAAGGAAGGGGGTGGGTGAACCATGGGGAATACAGAGATGTGAAATATATATGTATATATATACATATATATGTATATATATATACACATATATAAAATTATTAAAAATAAAATATAGAAGGAATGGATGAGGAAATAAATGGGAAAGGAATTACCACTAGAATATATAAAAATATATTAACATTTCCTTTAGTTGTGCAGGCTTGAAACTCCTTGTTTTGACACTTTACAACTTTGTGAAATAATGTCTCCATTTTATTGAAGAGTCAGCTACTGTCCAAAGAATTCCAAATTGTCATGAGTTCCAGAGAGTTGCAGGACTGGTAAGTGGCAAAGTCGTTCAGTGTTCTTTACATCACACAGACATCCCAGGAATTCAGTTCAAAATCCATTTAATCAGACTCCTACTCACTTTGCCAAAAGATGTGATGTAGCCTGATGAGTAAGAGTGGAATTCTAGGTAGTGGTCATGGGATTGAAGTGGCAGGGACTGAATTTTAATGTCAGTTTCATAAGCTTTAATTATTTGACTTTGGAGAAGAAATTGGCCTCTACTTGTCTTAATTCTTTTTTGAATGGATTAGTATTGAATTAGTATTTTCATAGTAGAAAATGTGAGGATTTTATTTAGTGAAATAATATAAGGTGTTTACCTTAGTATCTGCGCATGTAATGAAGCACATGGTAGATTGCATATAATATATAAAAATTATAATGTGCAATATGGAGGGGTGACTCATTGTAAAAGTTTCCAAGACTAGCACCAATCAATATGTACTCATTGGTCATTTTGAGAAGACCGAAGTCCTGAAAAATACAAAGATTGATGGTCAAAATCTATACGTGGAGTCCTGGACATTTTTCCAAAGTCCTTTATAAAGCACCTATGATGTGTCACATGATCTACTAAGTGCTGCTAGCTGTTTATTCAATTAATGAAATGAGGAATTATGTGTGATATGTGTTTGAGTCAAAGTGTTGGTTTGCTTTTCTCTGCCTTGCCAAGTATTCAGAAATTCAAAATTGATTTGATATAACTGGAGCAGAAAATCATTAGTAAAGTTTGTAAGTAAATCTGGCAAATAATTTTCCATTCAGACAGGCACAAATGGAAAACTTATCCACAAGTAATCAGTCACTTGATTCCTGAGCCTGGTAAAGACCATAGCTAACAGAAAAAAAAAATAATTAGAGATGCTAAAATCCTCCAAGGGTTTACAAAATGAAATCTCAGTTAATTTGGAATTACTTTTAATTTTCAATTATCTACAACAACCTCACTTCCTCTCAGTATATGTATGTATGTATATATGTATATATATATATATATGCACACTATATATATGCATTAAAGTCAAGATTTTATATTTATATTTACTATATATAAAATGCATATACTTATGATATATAAGCTATGGCATATATGTGTTTATATATCTTAAATATTTGTTTGATAATTAAAATTTTATATATTTGTAAAATAATTAATCACATACAATTTACATGATTTAAAGTTATAGGTAGATAATAATACATTATCACATATGTAAATACTGAAGGGAAAGCTTGATTTGTTTACTAATGGATTTATTTTATATAAACTTTATTTCGTAAACTTGTTCATATTATATATATTGACTATATTGTGCCTACACTCTGGAATTTGAAAAGTGTTTGTAATTGTAGTATCAAAGAAACATTTCCTTATTTCTAAAGTTTCTGTTTTGTTTTGGCTTTCTTTTTTCTGTCAGTCTAAGGAATAAGAAAGCTAATCTGGTACACAGAAAGGTATGCTTTGACTTGGGGCTTGATTTCTTGAAAGACATTTGGCTCCCAATCTGGAAAAACAACAAACACCAAACTTGCATGAAAACAAAGGATAGAAATTATTGAAGTGATGAGTCTTTAGGTACATAATACTGAAGGTTGGGCCACTGATTCTAAGTATGAATTTAGAGATTAGTAGTACTTGTACTTTTGTTCCTTAACTCACATCACTTAGATTTGTGACATACATGTTATAGATATCAGTGTGTGTGACCCTAAATAAGTAGCCATTACAATTGATTTGAAAGGAAATCACCACTGATTAGTCATAATTGCCTGTGGCAAAATTTTGACTCAAGCAGATTTACACTGGGGAACTGTGGTTTGTCATAACCACTGAATTATATTCACATGGAATTCCAAATTAGTGTTTAATTATATAGTTTCTACAGTTGTTAAAAAAAGGGAGAAGGATGATGCCCTATCAGTGAGAAACGGAGAAAAATGACCCCATCTCATAAGACGTTTTTGACATTTTCCAAAAATACCAAAGGAAAATATCACAGCTGATAGAAAAGGTATTCTTCTATAACAACAAAATCAACAGTCACGTTATTGAAGACAGTTTAGAGGTTGTGGAGTATACTCGTAGGTCTCAGAGAAATGACCCATACCTATCTGCAAAAAAGCAGATTGCCCCCCTTGCTGCCATCCAGGGAACCATCTTGTTTTGAAAATCAGCTCCTCCACATACCAACTCTTCAAATTTAGACAAGTCACTCATTGTCTTCACGTCTAAATTCTGTTCTTTGCAAACTGAAGAAAATATTACTGTCCTTACTCATAGGGTTATTACAAATAATAGTACAATAATTTCCATGAAAGTTGCTATGAGGCACACTAGTTTGGTGCCTTCCACATATGGTTTCCCATCACCTACTCAACAGCAATGTGAGTCTGGAGTTGCCTCTTCAAAGAGAAGAAACACAGGACAATGCATCCAACTGACATATCACAATAACAAGGTGGCCAAGACCCTGTAGCAACTCTTTACCTCCACTCACCGCAGCTAGTTACACCTTGTCTGTATTATTGGTGTCTGTGAAATGCTCTGTTGCAGCTACTTACTGATGAATGGCATCAAAATGACTTCCTCATTTCTGGATAACTTTAACATTCTTACTCTTTGCAGAAAATCTCAGCTTGTGAGATTAGTTTCAACAATGTGAATTAGTCCTAAGAAACTACACGATAGAAATGGAAGTCTTAGTTACAGATCATTCAGAAACATGTGCCAGCTATGTATTTTGCTCCCTCAATATGACAATTAAAGGATAGATTCACTTGAACACTGGGACACTTCATTTCTGAAGAGGGAAGCCATAAGTACCCATTCACTGAATGTTGTTGAATTACCACACCTGTTAAAGCCCACATACAGTTGCTTCTAACTTGTATTGCAGTTATTTATAAAAGGGAAATGTATGCCTCTACACATGCGACAATGTTATAACATCATGGTTTCTGGACAACTTTGTGAAGAACTGGGAAGGGTTTGGCTGCTGATTTTACATGCAAGCTAAACAGAGGGTCTAGAAAATTTAATGGACACTCCCGGGGCAGGGGAAAAAATACATTATTTTCCTAGAAAGAAGTGCAATGGACATCAGTGAATTTGTATTGGTTCCCTTTTGTCCTATGCCTAAGGGGCGATGAGAATGGACACAGAAGATACCATTCAGAGAGTGCTGCCCTGATAAAGGGACAGTGAGCTCTTTGAGAGCCCACATCTTTGATTAGCGACAGGAAGCTGCTTGTCTTCCCTTCCTACCTTCAAAGTCCAATCCCTATACAACTGTCTCACAGGAACAGACCAAAGAAAGCTGGTTGCTCTCTCTGTTGACAAGACCTGGAGAGGCAGCAGCACCCACAGAGAGCCACCTCCCTACAGGTGCCAGGAGTATCACGGACGTTGCTTCCATTTGATGTCAATCTCAGCACCATTTCAGGTCAGCACTGAGGTCAGAAATTAAAATTTCCAATGATTTTCAGAAGCTAGAAAGTTATCACAATGCATAACTCAACCTGCAGGTGGGCCATCCCTCATGTTTTAGAAGTTACTCCTATCTTAAAAGTCAGGCAGTGTTTGTGTGCTAAAGAAATGTAAGTTCATTTCAAAATAGCAAGCAGGGCCATCATCTGCCTATGTAACAGGAAAGGAAACAGAGCCAGGGGGACTGTAGGTGATAGAAGGTGAGCAGGCCACACACTAGTCACTAGAGAGCCAGCTTCTACACCCACACTCCTGCTTTGACGGACAGTCTCCACTGTGACCCCCTATGTCAATACAGCAGAGATGCTGGCGAAGTAGGAATTAAATCTTTACTTAAATTCACTCCTTCCCTTCTTGCCTTTTCATTTTCTTTATTTTTTCGTAACTGTACTTGGAAAAGGTATCTATTTTTCTGAGCCACCTCATTTCAACTCCTGATTTAATTAAACCCATGCTTTTGATGGTGAAAATAATACACAGAAATCTGAAGTTATCTTCTTTTATCATGTGGGAAAGCAGCGGGTTGTTTGGAGGCATGCCTGACTGGTGAGCAGGTGTGGGGAAGGGAGATGCTGCCTGTGAGGGAATGTCTCAGAATCTGTACAAGTTGGGTTTTGTGAAAGCATAAAACAAAATACTTTGTCTTCAAAACCCCCAGGATAAGACAGAAAGCACTCATTTGAATCAAGTGTTTCAATGGAATATCTTTTTTTCTGTAACAAATGTGGAATACAGGAGAAAAACCAATTAATACTCAGTCATATTTCTTTTAACTCATTGGTAAAGTATAGAGAAAAGAAAAAGAAATATACCAAGAAATGTTTTCAATCTCAACCAAATTTCTGTGGCCTCCACATACCTTATAAGCTTTGTTCCTAGCCAAGTAAATGATCTAATATTAATATCTGTCATATAGAAAGGCAATCTTGTCTTCTAATGATGCCCTTTCTAGCTCCAGAGTTCAATTCTTCCTTCACACATTAAGACAGTGTCAAAAAATGATAATGACTAATGCAAGGTAGAATTTTAGCACTCCTTGTTAAATCCAAGTTTTCAAAGCATGGAGTCTCATTCTTATTTTATAGCAGTTACCTTTCAGCCACAGTGAGAAAAAGAAGTAACTAGGTTTTAGTGGTTTAAAAGCAATTAAAGTTATCCAATATGCTCCTTGGAAACATATATCCAATTTTATGGAAACTTATTCTTAATATGTTACATTGGTTTCTAATAAAAAAATCTGACATGTCATTTGACCCAAATGATGTCTTACAAAATTAGTTTTTCTATGCTATTGGCCAAATAAAAATCAATTTCATCAGATTGACTGTTGGAGACGGAAAATACAAAAGCATTATCTCATCAGGGACAAGCATCCACTTTTACCGCCTTTCCTGAGTCAAAGAAAAACACAGATGAGTTGTGGAGTCAGATTAAGACATAACTCAGAATCAGGATTTTGATTTCTTCATCTGTCATTTGCCCATCCCTACCACCATACTCCTTACTTCTACTAATGCTACAAGATTAGTCTTCAGGGAAATTGACATTCAGTTAGATTTTTAGATGGAAAGAGACAGGTATCACTTCTCTCAACTTCATTCTTGAGATTTTACAGTTGTTAGAATTTAAATAATACTTAAGAGCAGAGAGGCAGATATTCCGTTCCTATCTCATCCTTCATGAATGCAGTGTTCTTAGGCACGCATGGCATGAGGAGAGCTTGACTTGATGGTTTTCTTTCCATTACATAATGAAATAAACAGTTCTGTTAGAGAAGCAATGGTTGTGTGGAGAAAAACATGGAAATATGTTGAAGAGCGGGATGTAGTTTGATGGGCTCCTGAATTACAGCATGGGCTTTTTGTGTCTAGCACCTTGACTGTCAACACCCTAGGTGGTCACAATGAACTGGAAAATGGCCCCATTCAAGTTATCCAGCACAGTGTGAATTTTGCAAGCTGGAGGGATCCAGAACCACAGATGGAGTATCTTCCCTGAGTTACAGACCAGGCACCTATACCTTCACACCTGTGCCCATGAAAGAACATTTGTAACAATAGGGCAAGGACATATTTTTGAAGATTCCTTGTTAATTGACAATTAGATCAAATAATGATGTTCTTTATTGTATTTATAAAAATGTAGGGAAATACGATGGAATATTACTAGAGTCTAAGAAATGATGGTGTTTTTTCAATTGCTATAAAGGGATAGAACTGGAGGGGATGAGACTAAGAAGGGAGTGTCTCATGCTGGATGATTTCCCTCACCTGCACACATAGATTAGAAGGACACAGAACAAGAAATAATGGGCAAAATTAAGCCAAAAATAATACCTTCAATCTGAATGCACATCTGGGGGGAGAAGGGTTGGTGAGTCAGAGGGTGGGGGCCGTAGTGGACTTCTGGGCTTTGAGGTGGGCCTGAAGTGGTGACACACATGTTAAGAAGCCTGAATCTGTACCCCTGAATTATGTACCCTCTTATAGATCAATGTTACCTCAACAATAATTCAAGACACACAGAGAAGTTACCTAAATAAAACTGTGAGAGACATGTGTCCAGAAACAGAAAATAATACATTGCTGGGAGAAATGATCCTTTTTCTTTTATGACTATTTGAAGGCATCTCTCTGGCTACCAAGCTGACCAGTGACCACGGCACAGTGCTTGGGCCATCCCAGGGAAGCAGCCACCTCAGATATGCCCAGTCACACCTTTCACATTCCGAAGCCCACTCTGACTTGTTGCAGGAGAGCAACTGAAATGAACTCTGTCCAGCACTGACTGGACCCACAGATACCAAGTACTGGCTCAGAGTGCCCACTTTCTGCTACGGTTCCCACTCACCCGCCAGTGTCCCACCCAGGCTGCCAGGGACTCACTGGCAGGGGCAGAGCTGGGAGTCACAGGCCCAGGAGGGGCAGGAGAGATGGGCTTCTTGAAAATAATGGGAACCAAATCCAGGATGCGTATGCATCTTCAGAGAAATCTGGGGACACCAGTGCCATCCCTGGGAGGTGCTCTCTGCTTCTTATAGTAGTCCCCATGAAGACATCATTTAGCCCGTTTGAAGGGCCCCTTTGGCCTCACAAGGACACCACCCTCAGTCATGCAGGTAGCAGATCTTCCCCTAGCAGAGGACATGGCAAGGATGGCACAGCCATGTAAGAGCTGGGTGTTTTCCAAGGAAATGGAAAAAAAAAGAGACGTTTGACAACTGTGCGCCGGGAGCCCCAGGTCACAGTTTACTCCTACCTAGACATGTATTTGCTTGGCCTGAGGCCACCCGCAGAGCTCAGAGCAGGGGGTAGGGAGGAGGCCTCCCCATAGGGTAACGGGCCAGGCTCCTGATCCACCTTGTTCCTGAGGCTTCTGGCTGCAGCATCCTCAGGGACTACCCTAGCAGCCTGAAGGCAGCTCCCTGGATCCTCCTAGCAACTGAGCACTGAGGAGCGGCATCCCAAGACAGTTGCTGACATGTCCACAGGACAAATACAGCCACCGTTTCCTCACAAACTCCATGGACCCCAGACTCAAGGTGTGTGAGGGGTGTGGCTATGAAAATGCCCCGTGTCTCAGAGCACAGCCGCCTAGGCCACCTGTCTCCCCTCAGTCAGCGATGGACACACACCGATTCTGTGTCCACACACCTATTCTATGTCCATACCCGAGTGCATGCTCAGATATCACTGACTGCAGACCATAACCTAACCATAGGCACTCTTCTGAGAGAAAAAGAGTGCAAGGAACACACAGGTCAAATCCATGAGCTTGGAGATTCAGCTTCTATTGGATCAAGACAGGCAGGATTCCAGGAGGAAGAAATCTGCCCCCAAGAGGGAGCACGGCTCTTGCTGCTCTCTTGGTGCCTTCAAAGATGACCATATGGACCTTCCATATGCAAACATGCCTCAGTGGGAACCACGAGGCTGAGTCATCTAAGCACCAGAGACACGTGAAGAGATGCCATTCCCTTATGTGTATCCTAACATGGAATCACAGTTTCCTCTCAATCACATTGTATTTTTGATTGCTGAGTGAATCCAGGATGGCTCTTGTACCGGGTGCATGAGCAGGTCTGATCACCATTTCACAGAAAGTTTTAAAATGAGAGAAGTTTCTTATATCTGTTGCGAATCCATACATGGTCACAGATCCATTCTCTCATGGTTCCTCCCTTTTTCACATGTCCGTGCATCCTGTTCAGCCCGTTATTGTTCAAGTGCTAAAATAATTCACTTGGCAAGAACAGCCAAGGGGCCCCCATTCTGTGACCCACACCCACACCTTGAAGGAGAGTCTGCTAGGAACAGCTGATAATGATAGGAAGCACCATCTTTGCTTTCTCGGGCTTTCATTATCATCTATCACTGCTAACTACAAAAAGGCTGCCTTCTATTAAGTCCCCGCGGCAGCTTTTATCTCTGCTCTCTGACTTCTAATGGGTGTGTGTGTGTGTGTGTGTATGTGTGTATGTGTGTGTGTGTGTGTGGAGGGTTTGGAGAGCACCTGTGTGTGGTCGCCCACTCTGCGAAGTGCCATGCCTCCTTGCAGGAGAGGGAGTGCTGAGGAGGCAGGTGAGATACATACATCAGTTATCAGCGAGTGAAAGAAACACATCAGAGTGAGAGTTTATCCTGTTGTTATAGCAATCTCCAGCCTCAGGCCACCCACACACTTGGAAGAAAAGATGATAGGTGAAGGCTAGTTTTTGCTATTTAAAATCTGCACAAAGTTGTGCATTATGACTTATTGGATTTGCAATATGATAATGTGTATAGGAAATTCAGCAAAAAGAATAGGTGATGCTTTTTTGATAAATTTAGAGATGTTCAAATTTCTGTAGTATTATGTTGCCTGGTAATAGTAACAACAGGGTCTTGTTGCACTTTTTGCCTTACCAAAAGTGTTGAAATATTTAGTTGCTTAGAGTCTCTCTAGGAAATTGGAAGAGATGATTATTTCCATTTTGCAAAGTCAAACACTGATTTCAGAGAGCTTATGTGTTTAAGACCAGGAGTAGAGCACAGCCCTTGTGATTCTTTGTACACATTTCCAAAATTTATAAGACACCAAAAAACTAATTTTACAGACTCATCTTCGAGGAACCACTGTGTTAGTTTTATGTTCCATAATACCACACTAAGCTAAAAAGTAATGTAATGTAATCTCTGAATAAACTATAGATTTCTCCCTTATTCTGAAAACAAAGGTTACAGACTTGTTCATAGCATTTTAGTTCATGTTGGTTACCCATAAAATAAAAGCATTCTGTTATTAATTATTGAAAAGCAACTGCTAAAATATATATTCAAAATTTAAATATTCTTTTCATACCTATAAATATGCATGCATCCATAGAATTTTCTTTAATAGGCAAACACTTAATGTACAAATATAATCTTATATTCACAGTTGTCCGACAATACTATTGAAATAGATAAATGCAAGAGTCAGTGTATACTTTTTTCTTTTCTTTCCAGTTGAAACACAATGCAATAATTCTAATTAATGGGCTTTCCTTTGCATTGCTATATGCTGATTTTGGTATCCAGTTTTACTGGATGTAATATACAAATTCAAGTATTTCATTTGGTTAAATTATGTCCATAATGATAGCAGTTACTGGAGAACAAATTCATGAAAACTTTATTAACTATTATTTTATATCAGTATGTTTTATGCCTGAGCACACTTATTTATCAAGCCAACCAAATAAGAGAGGTATCATTTATATTTCCTTGAAATAACTGAAGAAGTAAAGACAAATTGTGGTTAGATAAAATTTCTCTGTTGCAACGGTAGCAGAGGAAAGGTCAACAGGTGATTTGAAAACAGGTTACTTGGTTAGACAGCACATGACTTAGATAACATGACATTTTGCATTCAGGCTGACAGTTCAGTAGCTAATACAATCTCCCAGAGTAAAACTGGTTAATATTTACATGCCACAAACTGCATATCACCTGTGTCTCCTCCATCCTCAGGAAAGAAGTACAACCAGCTGAATGCCAAAATGCCTGGTGGTGCTGAGAGGACTAATCACTCTAAAATTGACAAATCTCATGTAATGGATTCATTTCTACATTTAACAGTATTCAAATCAAATTATCACCAAAATTCTGGGAAGAAGGTAAGATGGGTAGTAAACACAGAATACAGATATGAGATTCAACAATGCCAGGGACATCTTCATGGTATAATAACAGCAACATTCAGATTAGCAAATTTTTTAATGCTACCTCTTCTAGGGATGAAATTGTTACAATGATAAAATTAAGTTAATGATAATGATAGCAACCTGAAAAAGAAATTCAAATTCGTACTTTCTGAACACTGTATGAACAATACAATAAGTATTTTTCAGTAAAAAAAAATAAAATAAAAAAGTCTGCTACAGAAGAAAAAAGTTATCATCTAATAATTTCAATTAGATTCACTGACTTTTATAGATAAAAGGAAAAGGTATTTCAGTTTGCACATTACCTTTCAGCATTTTAAACATTAAACAATTTTAACTTGCAAGAAATAAAGAGAACTAAAGCATCAGTTTCTCCTCTAATCCATCACCATCAGGAACTGAGATGGGATGGGTACTGACAGTGAAACTGAAAGTTCTAAATCATTGAGACTTACCTTTTCTATAAACAGTCATAGACATGAAAAGACACTCATCATCTCTTACATTACAAACATGCAAACCAACACAGCAAAATGATATCACCTCACACTCATGATAATGCTATTATCTCTAAGATAAGAGACAAGTGTTGGAGAGGATGTGGGGAGACCTGTACTTGGTAGGGTTATAAATGACTGCAGCATTTATGGAAATGAGACAGGAAATTACTCAAAAACTTGAAAATACAAATTATATACGATTGACTTATTCAACTTCTGGGTATTTATCCTGAAAATGAAAAACAAAATTTGATGATATATATTCACCCTCATGTTCACTGAGGCATTATTTATAGTAGTTGAGATCTAGAAGCAACCATGGTGCACATCAACTGAGTAGTGGATATGAAAGCCTGCTTTTGCAGCAACATAGATGGACTTAGAGGGTATTATGCTTAGTGAAATAAATCATAAAAAGACAAACATTGCCTTTTCACTCATATGTGACATGAAGCAAAAAAACGCAAACAGTTGAAATTAAGACAACAAAAAGACTTTCGGATACTAAGACAAACTAGTAGTTACCAGATTTGGAAGGAAAATGGGTAGGTAAATTGGGGAAATGGTATGATGAAGGTTAGACTTGGATATTCAGAGGTCAACTTCATGGAGTATATACACCTGTTGATTTCAATGCTGAACACCTGAGACTTGCATACTATTACAATGCAAGGTAATTCAATCAGAAAAAAAAGAAAATCCTTTAATAAGAAGAAATAAAATATATTAAACTGAAAATAGATTTAAAATGCCTATAGCTAATTCTTGGTATATTAGAAATGACTATGTAAATGAAAACCCTGAAAATTAACTCTGTCCTAAAATGTGGAGCCTAATAATAATAAGCATTACTAAATTGATGTTCCATGTGTGTGATTAAAGCTCAAATATAAGGACCGCAGTTACTTACA
Source organism: Uropsilus gracilis (assembly GCA_004024945.1). NCBI lineage: Eukaryota > Metazoa > Chordata > Mammalia > Eulipotyphla > Talpidae > Uropsilus > Uropsilus gracilis. Next base: position 37,874 of record PVHY01002412.1, on the reverse strand, counting down.
ACTTAGAAAATTAGAACAGTTTCCCATGGAGGAGTATTCTATCATCTAAGTGGCTTAGGATTCTTTACATTGTATGTTTATATCAAGCAGAAGATAGTTGGTCCTCATTGTTTTTAAGTAATCTATAGATTCCACACTGAATTATTGCCTGCTCCTAGAAAGATGAAACTATTACCTACTCTTGGCAGGCAACTGCTTGCACCAAAATGTGATTACTCAAGAGTGATTAATGCATGCCCATAAGTTAGGCAGTCATTTGTGATCTGGGTTCATGATATTAGACACAGATCCTGAAAGGGGCTTCTTAAGGAAGCATTTTGTAAATTGAGATCTGAATGATCAAAATTGTTGGATCAAGAAAAGATAGAGTCCAAAGAAGTTACAGATCATCAGAGTCAACCACATGTACAAAAAAATGACTTTGGGGTATCTGGATCTTAAACAAAGGGTCATAAGATTTATATTTCCTTCTTTAGTGCAACAAAAAGCTATTGAACTTCTACATAATTAGTTTAAAAATAATAAGACAAAGATGCACATACTACTGTAATGGCTATTCTGAGATACTCCAAGGGCTAACATGGGTCTTCAAAGAAAACATGATTCAGACTGTGCTGATAAAGAAACATACACAAACACACACACACACACACACACACACACACACACTTAAAGCTCTCCTTAGCTTGTGAAATGAAATTGTCATGGAAAGGAAATCACATTTTCTCATTCTTATTGGGAATACATGAATATGTGAGATTTAATTATTTTCTCTAGTCTAGTGGACCCAAACAGCTAGAAGCAGATTGGGCGAAACTACATAGGACTTTTAACGGAAATTAAAAGGAAATAGAGACTAAATTGTGGGAAAATAAAGTTCATGTTTACTAAACATCAAATATGTAATCTTTATAATTACTAATACTTCAAGAAAGTTAAAATGAAGAACTTAAGGCCGGGCACGGTGGCTCGTGCTTGTAAGCTTCAGCCTATGAAGCGGCCGGGCCTAGGGATCACGTTTTGAGTCCCGCTTGGGACCCGTAGTGAGACCTAGTTTCAAAAAAATAGCTGGGCGTGATGGCGCTCTCCTGTCATCCCAGCTACCTGGGAAGCTGAGGCTGGGGATTGCTTGAGTCTGTGGTACCCCGGGCAATGATAGCCTGCGGTTCCACAGGCAAAAATAGCAAGACCTAGTCTCAAAAAAAAAAAAAAATAAATAAATAAATAAAAATAAAATAAAATAAAATGAAGAACTTAAAATGTAAGTGTCAAATCATCTGCCCTTGTATTAAAAAGGAAGGAAGCAAATTTCATGTAACATTGAAAGATAAAGACTTTCATTGCACTTTCTAAATATGTATCTTTACTTTTAAGTAAAAATACACCACAAGGTTTTCTATATGAAATGTACATAGAATTATTTAAGAAATTGACAACTTTTTTGTTAAAGTTTTTGTAACACTGGACTATTATAAATCACTTTAAATGGTATTGGCCAGAACATGTTAGGATGGATTGTCCTAGCTAAAGTTACTACCTAAAACAAACAAACAAAACACCTAATTTTCAAAAAAGAACAATTGATAGGACATGAAGGATGATTTATTAGTATTCCATAAGTTAGCGTTAAGCTATGGAGATGAATTTTACTTTAAAATAAAAAGTAGTTCTTGAGCATTTTCTCCACTACTCCATATATAAACCTCATAACTGAATTACCCTTTGGAAATTGAAATTGCATCAATCATTTCTCCACATGTTCATCCACACATTTATTAATTCTGAAAATATTAATTTAAAATTCTTCCATTAATGAATAAAAAAGAAATTTAAATATAATATACTCAACTTTATTGCTTCTGCATTTCTATATAACTCTGTTCACTGAACATAGATAAGAAGCAATCTTTAAAGAATCTCTGGTATGTTTTAATTATAAGTTAAAGACTTGTTTTTAAAATTCAGAAAACAAAAATTTTTCTCACTTTGAAATTGGAAACTAAGGAATATAGGTGTAAGCGTTTTAAAAGGAAATGGAGTTCAAAGATCAAGAATATAATGGTTCACTCGATGTGATAATGTCAGGGTAATAAATCATATTATCAGATTAAAATATAACCTTCATTCATACAATCATTCAGTGATTGTCACAATGTAGTCATTAAGGGGTAAATAAAAGAGCTAAAGGCACAATCACCTGTGGGATGTAGTGAGCTCTCTGCTAAGTCAAAAAAAAAATGGGTAGAACATAGATCATTTAAAGTGAGCACTTTCCATGTGTTTCATGAAAGAAGAAATTCAAGAAGAGCTTCAACTCCAATATGACAGCATTTTCATCACATAATAATGCTTTGCAACTTTAGGAGAATTCTTCAACTAAATTCACACACATGGACATTGTATAAAGATGCACAGAAACACTTCTGGGGAAGGGTGACAGACAGGGACCCAACACAACTATGTGGACTGACTGATCATCTCTGTACTCAGGTGCCCTGGATGCACACTCAAGCATTCTCTTTTCTCAAACATGCAATTAAGTCTTTTCTATAGAGGTCTATCCTGAGCTGAAACATTGCATTTTGCATACTTCTGATTGGCAGTTGTTTTTCTTCCAATTCTATAATTTAAACTACAGTTTAAGAGGTTTTATTTTATTGTAATATAAAATAGGAACACTTTCATCTGAAATGATATGTGATATTTAGTTAAACATGAGTTTTTAGTACAAAGTGAAACATGGGTGTTTTAATTTCTTGTGTATGTATATATGTGAATATATATGTGTGAATATATATATATATATATATATTCACAATGTGATTTAAAGAACCCACCCACTGCAAGGAAAAGTTTAATATAATACTTGAAAGCTACATATGTTTACATTGCTTCCATAAACATTATGAATTAAAGTATTAAATTTACATAATTATCAAATCAAATAATTGTTGTTTCCATTCACAGTTTTAGGATAGCTATAGGTATACTGACATTTCTTTAAAATTACAGCAAGGGGCAGGGGAGGGGGGTTGGCCAGTATTTTAGCCCTGACAAAGACTAATGTGTGCAAATCCATTTTCTTTTCACACTTTGCCTATAAAGGTATTTCCAAATGATGGGTGGATATTGAGATTTTCTTCCTGGTACTCAATATGCTTTTCTCTGGAACACTTTGCTGTCACCTCTGAAGAGATAATCTTAGGCTGTTTGTCTTCTTCCAGTTTTCTTTTTTACAAATCAGCAAAAGGGAAGAAAATGTTGGCTATGAAATGACTCTATTTGATTTATAATTCTGAGAAAAGAAAGAAATGTTCTGATTTTAAAGCTTACAATTTCCCATATTAGTTTTTGATAGATGGGCACTGTGTTAGATTCCCAGAGTCTCTGCCAACCTCGCACTCCTAACCTGCAACACCAGAGCCAAGGATGACCATTACTTGAGAGTGCTAGACAGATTGTTGTCCCCTCTCAAGCTGCATCATCCTTATCACAGTGGAACATATTGTAATGCAAATAGTGTGCACTAAGTATAAGGACCCCCATATCTTCATGGCATCCTATATCTTTATGTGCTGTTTAACAAAGGAGTGGAACACATGCATGTTACAGACAATATCATGGACACATAAGCACTGACTCCTGCCCAGTGGTAAACTGCATTTTCTCTGTGGAAAGGTGATATTCTTAAAGTGATCACTTCCTGCTGCGTGCCTATATCAGCCATTTTCAGAATTGTCAGAGAGCAATTAAATCTCTCAAAACCAGGAGTTTTGAGGGACAGAGGATGCGACAGGGCACAGAGGTGTGTCCGCCCTCCCCTTGTGGTCTGTGCCCTTCCACTGCGCTGATTGTGGGCCTGTCACCACGAGAATGCTGCTCATTGTGTTTGGATAGTTTATTTTCCTGAAGATTCATTTGCCATTAGTTTCATCCTTATGAGAGAATAAATTGATGTCATATCAGTGACAGGAAGAAAGTGACTGGTCATTGTTATGAATTACTTAATAATCATTGGGAAGTAGAAAACAAATACAAATGATAGGAATGGTAATGTGTATCTTCACATGACATATAAATGTTACTTGAGGTAATCTTATGAATCTTTTACAAAATACATTAATAATATTTCGCAACTGCTCGTTTGTAAGTCTCCGGCATGATTTAACGAATAAAGTGTGTCTTGTGGTGCTTTGGAGAAGAGAATGAATGTTTTATTCTTACTCCTTTATTAGAAATAAATAAACAACATTTCCCTGGCAAAATGAGAATAATTCTGTAGGATGCGAAGCACAGGAGATAGAAATGATATTACCACACTAAATGGATGTCCAAAAAGTCAAACAAAGCACACAATATTTTATCAAAAGCAATTAATCTTTCCTCATCCCGTGTATGACATTTCACTATGTAATTGCACAGGAAATTAAAACTCTTTTCATAGATTTAATAATGGATGAGATATGGGTCTTGAAAATAATTGTTTTTATTGAGCTTTGTCACTCGGATCTGCGACAAGGACGCTGGGACTCACCCAGAACAGGTGCCTCATCTGCTCCAAGATGGGACAGACAGAAACGTGGAGACAGACGGCGGGCGAAGCTCACAAGATGCCAACCAGGACCCAGGGGAGGCTCTAAATTTCAGCAGATTTCTAACATTTTTAGTCTTACTTTCTAAGGAGGTTCTCTAAAGAGGTGCTCTCCAGCTGCGGCTCCTCTGAGGGGCACATTTGTCTAGGGTGGAGATCGCTGCACCCCATAATCCTCCGGGCGCTGCTGAGCATTTGCGGGACTGAACCACTGGACTTCAGAACTGAAATGTAAAACAATATTAAACCTTATCACATACGAAAATAGTATATTATGGATAAGTACAGTTGCTAAAATGTTCACATTATGCATTCAAAAACAGATCTAAATAGAGAGACAGGAGATGGGCATCATAAACATTTCTGTATGCATATGTGTACATATTCAGATACATGCAAGACTTTTCTGAAAAGTACATTTTTGAAATATGTGTTTTACTTCTCTTCCTTCCTTAACTAATTTTTATTGTAAATCTGATATACAGGAATTGAGTGTTAACCAATATCTAGGAGCAAAGAATAGCCATGTCATGAAAAGTGTGTGTGTGGGGGGGGGGGTAACAACAATAAAATTTAGCAAATGATGAGAGAATGGCATAGCGACATTCAGTTTCAAAAGTAGATTTAAGAAAATATTATTTGTGAAGATTACTTCAATTTGGTTGAAATACTATCAAGTGTTTAAGAGCAAAAAATCTTAAGGTTATATATTTTAAGTTACTGTATATGTAGTCACTAGTACTACATATTTCTTAATCAAAGACTTGCTAATATTCTGTCAGAACACTAGTGTGCATGTTTTCTTCCAAACACACTGTAGCTTATACTTAATTTGGAAATTTCTAAGGTTCATGATTGAAGTCAATAGAGAAATGTTTCTATGGTATATCTGGAAAGAATGCATCAACTACAGAGTACACCATTTCATTGTCCATTTCTGAGATAAAAGAGCCCAAATATGTATGTTCTTGCTTCCCATAAATGACACAGCTGTATTTCACGGTATGCTTAAAAAAAAATTGTTCAAGGCCAGACACGGTGGCTCGTGCTTGTAAGCTTCAGCCTAGGAAGCGGCCGGGGTGGGGCTCGTAGCGAGACCTAGTTCCAAAAAAATAGCTGGGCGTGGTGGTGCGCGCCTGTCATCCCAGCTACCTGGGAAGCTGAGGCTGGGGATTGCTTGAGTCTGTGGTAGCCCGGGTAACGAGAGCCTGTGGTTCCTCGGGCAAAAATAGCAAGACCTAGTCTCAAAAAAAAAAAAAATATATATATATATATAAATAAATAAATTGTTCATATTTCTATGTGTAAGCAGTACCTATAGAATGCACTATGCATTTTGGTGGTTACTAATTATAAGAGATGGAGAGAATATCTTCAGACAGAAGGTGAAACTAGGAAGTGAAAAATTAGGAGACAGAGAGGATAATATACCAAAATTTAATCTAATGAAGATAATTTTAATAAATGATGATATTCCCATGTAAAATGCACAATTTTATAAATATTTTCATATTGTGCTATGAGATTAAGGGCAATAAATGTTTAATCCCAGACTTTATTCATTGTTAATTTTTGATGCATCAGCTGAATCATTTCACCAGTTCAAATTTTGATATGAATTTATTTTTCTTTGTTAGAAGCTAATCATTAAGTGAAGGATATTCTATACAAATATAGTTAACAAGCAAAATCATGATAGAAGAAATGTAAATAGTTATTCTATAGTTTATTGATTACACAGTTTTTATGATTAAGTCATAAAATATAGATCTTAAAAACAATCATGACATGGAATTTCCAACCATAGAATGAAGTGTATGTCATAGGCAGTCCCTGAATTAATAGTCATGCCGTAGCCTTCACCATAAAATGTAAATTCTTATACTAATTTGGATGAGTTATAAGACAGAAATATTAAAATTTAAACGTTTTGCCAACTGAAATAGAAACCTACACAAAAATAAAATATATGTACATGTGATGCAATGTTACTGCATAAATCCAAAAAAAATCAAGATTATGATGAATTATTTTAGATGTGAATAATGAAACATAGTAATAAATCTAGCAGACTGCAAAATTTTGATATATTTTAAAATAGTACCATTTCAGTATCTTCTCGTTGCTTTTACAAATACATTCCTTAGAATAGAATTTGATCCTAAAAATTTTATGTACTTATAGAAACAGAAATTACAGATTTTATTACTAAGGGAGTAATGATTGAGGAAAAATATATATTCCAAAAATTTGAAGAAATCTCAGGTATTTAAAGTATATCATTTTAATTAGTAAAAGTGTTTTAAAATCTCACATGATGTTATAACAATTTCAGAAATGTGTTCATTGCTTTTGGTTTATTTCTTAAACATAACCTAACAGTCACAAGTAGATTTCATTAGAATTCATAGAAGCTATGCTTCAGATTTTGAGCTGTGTATTCCAGAGCTCTCATATTTATTTTACTCTTTTGTGCAATGAGAGGGTTAGGATGGGAAAGCTTTAATTTGAACTGTTAATAGAGTCAAAAATATTTTTCTTCCTATTCTTGTAAATGATGAGAATATTGTCTATATGAGAAGTCTAAATAAATTCAGACACAAGAGTCTTCCCAGCATCTACTAAATTTGAACAAATGAAAATATGCTTTAGATATCAAGAGTTATGATATTGAAAACAAACTATTTCACCTACATTGTACAGGTGTACAACACTAAGCAATTATCTATTAGCAAAAAAAAAAAGAAGATGAAATTTCACATTAAAATAATCCCAAAGTCATAATTTATATGTGTTCACTTGATAAGCCATGCTATTTAACTTAGAATTTAAGAAAGTTTTCATTTAAAAGAAGATACCTCTCAGTAAGCAGATAGATATTGCAAGTATTTGGAAATCAAAACAACTTTAATTCTTGAGAAGGGAAGAGAGGATTGAGCAGTGTTGAAATTAGATGGAGCATAACTTCAATTTTCACATAGAACTATATAGATAATTTGTTTTGCTTGATTAGCAATAACTATAAAGGTCAACCTTCTTCTCAGTTTATTGCAGAAAATTAATCTAGGATGCAATAAAGACCTCTGTGGTATTAGATACGTAGACAGCTAAGAACTGAGATCCCCTAAGTGTTGAAGTCCAGATCAGGTTATATTTATTTGAGCATGTATCAAAACCAAATAGCCAGTGTTGTAGGATAGGTGAAATTCAATAACACATAAGAAAATAAAAAGGTTAAAAGGAAAAAGGTTTTTGCACTTTCTGTACCAGGAGGAAATACTGATGCTGTAAGGACAGAGAGGGCAGAGAAGAGGGAACCTCTGGAAATAGGAACATTTGAGTTAGAGACTCCAGGAAATAAATGCAATATGTCTCCATCCACTGTATATGATACATTCATATAAGGAAATATTATATTTAAAATACAACCAGAAAGGTTTTGGTGCAGATCTAGAGAGAGTTGATCGCAATATCTGCTCAGAATGAATACTTTCAAATGGAAAAGTCTAATAGAGGTGAAAGGTGATGACAAGGAATCACATCAGAAACCCAAGTGAGATAGGCAAGCAGGGCCACCTGGACTGCAGGATTCTGTGAGACAAAGGGAAAAAGAGAGGTGTACTTTGTGGACATGTAGTGACACCGAGATCTTATAAGAAGTGGTAGTCATGAGAGTCATTCAATCAAGAGAATTAAGGCAGAGGTCATAAAACATGATGTCATATTCAAGAAAAACTTGAGACTACTGAAATAAACTCAGTGGAGGAAACAAATTTCCTTATGATGATTTTATAACTAAGGAAAATAAAGGAAGTGACCTTGTTAACTATTTGCCCCATGAACCTCTCCTCACCAATGGGAGTTTCTGCGGAGAAGAGAACACTGCCAGCCAGCTAGATAAATGATGACAATCAACTCCATTTTATCCAGGGGAAGAGAATTTACAAAATTTCTTAGAAGTAAGTGTTTTGTATTACTTTAGCTGTGATTTCAAGTTGCAGATTCCATGAGAAAACTAAATGATCCAAAAGAAAGCTTAATGGGAGGATTCCAAGTGGTCTGTGAACATAAGTGTTAAGAGTAACTCTAAGATGCAATTCAGCTCAGTATTGATCATTGCAACAGGGCTTTTAGTCCTCTGACCCATGGACCAAACCTCAGACAGTCCATGGTATTTTGAAACTGTGTGGGTAGTGGATGTCTGGTGACAACTTAATTCCCTTCTCTGACATCAGATATCAACAGGGTGTGTAATTTTAAAATAGTGCAAATTTCCTGCTCTACCACAGAATTGTCACTACCGGAGGCATAGACTCCATAACATATATCAGATCTTCCCCATTGATTTTGATGTGTTCTACATAAGATCCTGGCACTCTCCTCACTCAGACAGACTTTGAAAAACTCCTCCCCAACTCCACATGAAAAGTACACAGAACACAGGAGAATAACCTTAAATGTAGTTAAGATAAACCAAAATCAAACACAATATATTTTAAGGTAGAAAAATTTTTCTCTCTATTCAGGATTATATTTTTCCTATAAATTGATGATTATATTGCCAATTTACAGAATTTCATAGTGTTAACATTGTTTCATAATTATCATTTTCTTTGAGATGAATCAATTTACAGGTCAACAAAACCCAATGCCTGATACCATGTAAGTTTTGATCATATATTCTCAAGACTTGCTCATTTAAGAGATTTGATGAATAAATAGAGCACAGCATCTGGATTGTGGTGTCTAGAGGTTTGAAAAAGAGCAAAATCCAGAGCTTGACCAGCTCTAACCACAAAGAAGAGCCACTGTGGACATGGAGGATGAGGAGTGGGGAACACAGTAAAGTCACAGAGTAGGAGAATCAAAATCACTCCAGGTCTGTCTGAAAATGCTGTGCAATTATCCTACTAGTAATGGAGAATTGCTAGTAGATTTTAATCAGGATAGTGTATGTGTGATCTATACTGCACCATGAACTCTGGTTGCCTTGGGAAGAAACATTTGCAGGAAGGAGGAGGGAAAGCACTGAGAGCAGTGAGATGGCTATTTCATTCCTCTTATGTAGATAATTTGGGCAAGAAGATAGCAGTGTAAATAAACAATGCATGCAGAGGAAAGATTCAGAAACTGAGCCACGGAGCAAAGCTGGTGAGTTGGGGGTAAAGCTATTAGAGTGTGGCCTTGGGCATCTTCTCTTGTGATGTTTCCAATCCCTTCTGAAGACAACTAAGAAAGAGTACATACCAGCTCAGTGGAGTCAAGAGCTCTCTATGGACTGGTTGAGGTTTAATAGTCTTTTCAATGTCTAGGAAAAAATAAGCATGTAAACCTAAAATTCAGTGATTCTAGAGTGTCAACAAATGTGTTTTGTTCTTGGGGTACAGGGGAAAGAATTAGAATATAGTATATTTTATCTTAGAGAAGAAAAACTTCAAACTATTAGGAGAAGAGAGTTTGCATTTCCTTTTCTTTTAAAATGAAGAATATTCTTGGTTACTAGAATCCTTGAAAGAAGATAAGCACATATATATCTACATACAAAATGGAGAGGGTCATTTAAGGAAGAGATGACAATCTGTCAGAGAAATTATCGATGCAAAACCAGAAAAATAGAATCGTTGTATTCAGCTATCTTCCAATATTCACATTTTACTATTAAGTTATATTTTTTGTATGTACTCAGTTGACTAAGATCATTTAAATGTGTGTGTCTATATTATGGCCGTTATCGATGACTTGCCACATTAATAGCTTGCAAAAGCAGGTACATTTGATTTTCATAGACTCTTTTTATTGTGCCTTTGATGTTAAATATTAGTCTTAGAGAGGCTATACATCCACATAACACATTTGTCTTCTTAAGATAACGTTCAAGTTTCTAACTTGTTAGGTAAATAGTTTCAGTAGAATCAGCAAACCCTGAATTTAGACACCAACATCCTCTCTCTGTGATCCCCTCTAGATAGTCAATTAACACACGTCTAGAAAAAAGATGAAACATTTATCCTCAAAGAAAGGTTCACACTGCAGTTGGGACCCCCCACACCCACCATGACAGTTTCATGACCTGAGTTAGTGAGACACAAAATGAGGAGACTTCAAAGAACTGCAAAAGGTCTGCTATAAAGAAAAGGTTTATAGATGTGAAGAAAAGCAGCGTGAGAAACTCTGGGGGTGACCCTCGCCTTCACTGTAGACTTTGCGACAAAAAGAGCATTTAATCGATCAAGGAAAGAGAGTAGAATTGGAACAATGAAAAGAAATACTACCTGCTGACTAAGAAAACTAGAAAGGAAAGCAAAATGAAATATCTCAGGAAGGATTCTGCTGCTATTAGCTGACAAAGTAAAAGGGAAGTGCTTTTTTCTATCACTTATGATCATAATGCAGAGGAAAGGAAAGAAGGAAAAGAAAAGGAGTGTAATTGGCAAGGTCACCAGCCAACTTGCCATGGAAAAATATAATAAGGGCAGAGAGTAAAGTGGTTTAGTTCTCATATTTTCCTACCTCAAAAAAATTTTTGAATTCTGCATCTTTTAAAAATAACTAAAATGGTAGAAGATATCAAAACTAGTTACTATGGTTGAGTTGATTAAACCACATATATGGACAAAGTCAATTTTCAAAATAAATTGAAGAATAAGGTTTGTTCTCAAAAACAGTCACCTGTCAAAATTTGATAGCAGAAAAAAGTGAAATGTCACTTATATGCAGTGAAAAAGCAAAGAAGAGAAGACTAAAAAAAAAGTAAGTGACCCTCAAAAAATCAAAATTATGCTTAGAGATATAATGAAGATAGGGACACAATAAATATAGATATATGCATATGTCGATTTTCAACAATGCACACCTGTAACTTGATGAATGTTATAATCCAATATTTATTCATGTTAAAATATGATAAGTAGGCAGGGTGTGGTGGGGTGCACCTGTAATTCCAATTACCTGGGAGGCTGAGACTGGGAATTACTTGAGTCTACCAACTGGAGACAACCCTGGGTAACATAGGGAGACCTAGTCTCTTAAAAATATAGAAAAAAAATAGGCTATAGAGAAATACAATATAAAGCAACAAATATAAATATATTTAAAAGCAAGTATTTTAATATATTGCCAAAAGATAATAGTAAGATATATATATATATATATATAGGCATCTGATTCTGTTAATGCTGAACAGCTATTATATCTTGGAGCGGCAATCTACGACTGTGATTTTAATGAATTAGAATTTTATAACTCCAGAAAATATAGTACTAGTGAGAATAATATATTTGAGAACAGGTGCTGAGAAAGAAAAATCAACAAAGTAAGAATACTTTAAGTATAATAATTTGTATTAATTTATATATTCAATATTGAGCAAAATACTAATTAAATGTAGACATTATATAATTATTTTAAATAATTTAATAAAAGGTGCAATTTTTCTCACCATATTAAAATTGCATCTTAAATATATATACTTATAAAATTATATATATATATATACTGTATTTTGTTCTCATGTGAATACCAATGCTTTCAATAACTGTCAACACTTAAGTCTATATATCTCTTTGTTTTCTTTGAAGCAATTCCTTTGTGTCACCACCATCAATGGCCTGGTCTAACTTACTTGTAAAATTAAGTAGACACAAAACAAAGAGATATAAAATCAATGCCAACAAATAAGCATAACTCTGAAAGTTGCTCTTCTATCATACTTACAATTTGATCATTTCGGTGTCAATGAACTTCTTATAACTTTTACAAAAGAACTAAATTTACTCATTCCAATCTCATGCAACTTATCTCTCAGTTCCATAGAATTTTATTTAGTATTTACTAGTATTTCCACTCCTTCTATGTGACTGGAATGACCGAGTGCTGAAATGTGTCACTTGGGAAGTGAATTCTATGAACATGAGTCCATCACATGCCTCCTTTTTTTTTTTTTTTTTACATCATCAATATCTGTAAGGTATATTTTTTAATAAAGCAACAAATGTTCACATCCATATATATATATGTATATGTATATATACGCACACACATATATATATATTTTTTTTTTTTTCAAAAATGATTCAATAAAGACTACATGTTCAGGTACCCTATTTTGCTACTAATACATGTCACTTTAATAGTAATAAATTATTCTGATTATTTCCATCTTATATAGAAAATAATTCACCCAAATAAAAATTATTTATATGTATCCTGATGGTCCAACAATACAAAGCATACAAGTAGTTACAAAGGGCTCTCAAGTATTGTTTCTAATATAAAAGGCTGGTCAGAACACCTATCTTACCCTAAAAATAAGGAACACACAGTAAATCTACAAAGTTATCAAATACTTTGGACATCAAATAATGAGATCATTAGACAATCTAAATTTTAAAAAACTTAAATTTTTAACAATCATCCAAGAGTTGACTCCTTGCAAGATGGATTTGAAACTGGAGTTAATTGAAGGTAAGAACAATAATAAAACAGAAACTCAGATTTATTTCCTGACTGAATGTCTGACTTCTTATAGTAAATGGTGTAATTAAATAAGATTAGGTCCATTTCCAGGCATAAAATACCATTTATCTCAGTTTCCACTAATCTATACTTGATGTCTGACTTTCAACTAAAATTTCTTTTTTTTTTCCTTTCTTCCTCCCTCCCCTCCCTCCCTCCCTCCCTCCTTTCCTTTTCCATCCATTGTTATATTCAACAGACATTTTCTGAACATTTATTGTTACCAAACATATTACAAGGTTCAGGATGCTAAGTGAATAAGACATGGCTCTTGCCCTCAAGGATCTATTTGTAACTGTTTTTGAATACCCTGAAGCAGATTTTGCAACACAGTGGTAAGTTGCTGTTAGAATTGTTGACCACCTCTCTGGATGGCTCATGCCTGGGGTTCAAGCATTACCCAAGAGAGAAGCATCAGCCCTCACACTCGTCTTCATGGGTCAACTTGACCCCACTTTACCAACAGGGCTGCCACAACACGCCACTCTAGGGGGCACCATTCACACAGACTAATGAAATTCTCAGTGGTTGAGCAGTCCACAGCTTGTCCAACTGTACACGGCACCCACTCGAGCCCATTAATAATGCCCCTTCCCATTTACAATCACATTGGTGAAACACTTTGCAGATAACAAGGAAGTTCACCTACATGATGTCAGCTGAACTGAGAAATTCTATTTTGGTTCCCATAATGCTATTTCTCTCCTCTCCTCTACACCCATGGGATTCTCTGTGGCTCCATAAGCGCCCTGTAGCCCTCTCTGGATGGTGACAACCCAGCAGAACTGGTGACAGTTACGAAGCTCCAAGTCACGGTACCAGCCCCAGACTTTCTCCCACCTACAGCTCTTACCTGGAATTAGCAGTGGCTGCAGCTTGGCAGAGGTGACTGTGCTGGTGACTACGAACACACTCCTTGTTTGTCTTTTCAGCGCCGAGATCCTGTCAGTGAAGAGAAGTGATAATAACATGTTATTAAGTTCTTTCTGGGTAATGTAATTCAGGAGTCAGGAGGCAGTTTGGTCATTTATGTCTTTGAAAAGCTTAGAATAATTTTCAGTGTCATTATCCCCATTTTAAAGAGCCAGGCTTTAATATAAAAATATAGATCTGGTCACTCCCCTGGGTATATATAGAGACACATGTGCTCTTGGACACGCGCATGTGAATGTGTGTACAGGCAGGGACACAAGCACAGGATGTGGGCAGGGTGTGTAGAAATGAACACAAGCGTCAACTTATTTGTGGATTCATGTCTATGTATAACATTCCTTTTTAAGTCTCATGGTTCCTACAGTGCAGGGGTTTAGGAATTAAACATTATTCATTATTCCTAGCCTCTCTCCTGCCGTGCTGGGTTCATTTTGGATCGCCATTTATAATAACTGTAACTCCAGAAAGATGACACCCGCAGGTGCGCAGTGCTGACCTAGACCACTGCACTTCAGCCCTCTCAATTCCATGTTCCCCTCTCCAGGCCCTAGTGCCTCATGCCTTCTTCGTGCTCTGATTCCATCAGCAACAGTCTGCCTGGCAGTGCCAGTTATTTGAAATCCCCTAATGCCTGGTACCCAGTATCACAGGGAAAGGGCAGTTAGGGTGCCCTCCCCTCTCTTACTAGTGAGTTGCCTTCCTGGTAAATTGTGACATTTCCTAGCTGGAAGGGCCCTTATGGGAGCCACTTACTTGTTTGCATGCTGAGAAGGGGGACAGCCAGAAACTATGCAACTAGTCTAAGTCTTCTTGTTCGTGGCAGAGCCAGGAAGAGAACCCAGGTCTCCCGGAAGGCCAACTTGCCTCAATGCTCTTTTTTGGTGAGCATGGAGATGAGGACTGCAGGCAGCATCCTTTAGCTTTGTCCAGTCCTGATAAACTCTTAGCAAGGTGGGCTGAGTGCAGCGGTCACAACCCAAAGAGTAAAGCCCAACTTCTAAGTCAGTTTTGTAAATGACCCTGGCCAACTCCTTCAGACCTTCTGTGCCACTTAGTTGTCTATAAACGAGGAATAGTAATAGCAGTGGCTCACGGGGTTGTCGTCAAGATGAATGACACTATTGCCTATCAGGTGCTTGCATGTACCACCTGTTGGCTGTTGCTATTACCCCTTAACTGCCCTGCAGCACGTTTCTCTTGTTCTTACTGAGCTCTTTATCTCGAATTGGCTTAGACACTGAACTATTTCACAGCATGAGACTTAGCATTTCCTATCCATAGCTTTACCTCCTCCCTTCAAAGGAATTTTGTTCAGTCCATGGCTCCCTTACATCTGTTGGTCTGGTTTCTGTGAATGTTCGAGAGCTTATTGAACAGCTTAATTCATTTATCCACATTTATCCATGTATTCACCAAGCACCTGTTATGTTTCAAGTGCTGTTCTAGGTACTAGGAATTCAACAATGAACAAAATGTTTTCAAATTCTAGTTTGCGTGATGGTTACAATTATAGACCCTCAAATCATGGTGAATGCTGGAAAAAGAAGGTAAGAAAATGGGAAGGGAGCTTTCAAGTGAAGGTGAAGTTACTACTTTAAAAAAGACCTTCTTGCAGAGATGATATTTGAACACCAAGGAGAAAAAGGAGCTGGCAGTTTGGCCATCTGGGAGACCCCTCCAAGCAGCGGAAGCAACAAATGTGGAATGTGTCTGTCTTGTGTGAAGTACCAGGAGGCCAGTGTGGCTGGAGTAGAGTATAAGAAGAGAAGGCAGGGATAAGATCAGAGAAGTGTTGGTGGAAAGCAGATCATGAAGAGCTTAGTAGGTGATGATAAGAGTTGGATGTTAGAATGATATGGGAATCTGATGGAGCCTCTTGATTAGAGGAGTGACTTGATAGGACTTAAGGTTTAAGGGAATCATTCCAGCAGTTGTCTGGGAGACAGACTGTAAGGATCAGGAGTGGAAGGAAGGTGATCATTTGGAGACCAGTGTAATTTACCAGAAATGATGATGGGGTTGTGCCCATCAGATTCTAGAATTGTTTTTAGTAGTGATGACTGAGGTTGCTGAGGATTGGGTGAGGGGATGCTGAGATAGAGGAATCAAGGATGATTGCTGAGTTTGTGGCTTGGGTGACTGGTAGGATGGCAGTGTGCTCTTAAGACAGAGGACAGTGGGAGGAGAAGGTTTTATTTTTTGGAAGGGAAGAGTCAAGTTTGAAGTGACATGGTTTGAGATAACTTATAAATATCCAAGTGGTGATTTTAAGGTGGGTAAATGTTACAACTGGAGATTTAAGTTTGGGACTTAAGTGTAGAAATGGCTGAAGGTCATGAGAGTAGATGAGATCACACAGCAGTGGACATCAGCAGAGAACACCCTGGGTAGGGGTCTGTAGCCTGAAGCCTGGGTAGGTTGGTGCTAAACTATTTTGATCCATTGTATTAAATCTGAACCAAACCATATGCATACATTGTGAACTGTTTGTATTTGCCAAAAGGCAGAAAACTATACACTAAAATGAATGATGTTTGCTATCCATTAACTATACTTCAATAAACCTGGTTTTAAAAACTCAAGCTTTTAGATCCACCTCATTTTGCAGGAAATGCTGGGGATAATTAAATGACAATAAAAAGCAACAGACAGAATGTGGGGCATTCGACATGAATGTGGGGCATTCGACATGACAGCTGGCCTGATCTCTTCAAACAGTCATTGTCTTGGGGGAGGCGGGGGGAAATGTCCTAGATAAAACAAGATTTAAAAGACATAAACAAATTCATTGCATGCAGCTTGCTGGATCTGTTTCAAAGAAATAGGTATAAAAGCTATTTTAGGTCAGTTGTATATGTTTGAATATGAAGTGATTTTTAGTTGATAGAAGAGAATTATTGCTATTTTTATTAGGTGTGATATTATTATTGTTAATTGGAGAAGCAGCCTTATCCTCTGGGAGTACATGTTGAAGTATTTAGGGATAAAAAGTCATGATTTTTCCATTTATTTTGAATCAGTTATGAGGCAAAATATGGCAAAAATGGTTGAAATTTGGTGACTGGTATCTGGTTGTCCATAGTATTCTTTACCTCATGTTTGAAGTTAGTATTGAAATTGCATAGTAACAAAGAAAAGAATAAGCTGCTACTGGACTCATACAGAGCAGATGGCAGACTATGGGAGGTGGATCTTCATGGCCACTGCAGGGACCCACCTCTCCTGACTTCTGTGCCTTGGCCACTGTCACTGGCAAAGGAAGAAGGGCTTCTGCCTCCCTCCCACCTTCCGAATCACACAGGTAGGACTGAATCCACACCCCGCTGACTGGGGCATTTTCCCACACAGGTGGTAAAGTTGAAGCTCCAGTGCCCTCACTTGCTGAGGCATCTTCTGAGACCCCCAGAAGGACCCAGCAATGTGCCCCTGCGGTCATGGACTCTTGTTACCATTTTTGTAAAAGGAGCTATTTCTACTGCAGGTAGTTAAGGCTGCTGTCCCTTTCAACCCTGATTTTTCTTGTATCACACTTTCTCTTGTGTTGGGAATGGACATGGAAATTGCGGGCATCCAGGTAAGAAGGACTGGAAATGGGGATATATTTAATTGATGTCAGATGGAATATGTTCTGTGATTTCTGGTCATTTTCTGGTCTTCCTGTTGTAGAAGTGGTACGTGTGTGTCCTCATTGCTTGCTGGGCTGGCCTCCCTGACTAGGTGAGACCATTGTCCCAGGTGCCATGTGGATATGTCCTGTGCCCAGCATCAGAAATGGAGGGGAAAAGAAGGTTTGAAAATATAGAATCAGAAGCTAGTCCATGTAATATTCTTTCATTTGTCAGATGTGTAAAATTGTAAGGAGTCTATTTGGTACTCACTGATGTGAGATAGAATGGAAGCTGTTTCCTATCAGGAATATGCTCAATAGCTTAGCTTATGTATTTATAAATGCACCAGATACTTTTTGATGGGCATTGTGAATTCTAAAGTTTATCAGAATTCCTGTATTTGTAGGATAGAACCAGTAATAGTACCATAAATTGTTTGTATCACATGTTTCATGCACATCAGCTATCGATAATAAAAAGAAATTTTAGTGAGCCAGGGTGAAGGAAAAATTCAATTATCTTTTATTTATTCTCTAGAAAATACTGCAAAATGTTATCCTGTGAAAAAGTGTGGCCCCCAAGTATAGAAAAAGTCTATTATAAAGCCGTGTTGGGCAGTCTAATAATTGTACTATTTGTCATGGATGTTGTGATGTTTGTGTAATTTCAGTTTTTAAAATTTTATATTACATTATGCTTTTTTTCTCATTCTAAATAACTACTTGTAACTTCATCTTCTTTTATTTCAGGAAGGTTTTTGTAACTAATCTTTGGGTAAAGGGTAGGCAGAGGACAAGGATTGTCCCTCAAGACACTTAGAGCCTAGGACAGCCCTGAATGACCTACCTCCAGGCTCCTTTTATTTGAGGGAGAAATAGGTCTCTGTCTTGTTTAAGGGCTGGTGGTTTTATTTTTTCTGTTTTGAACAACCAAACAGAATCTTAACTGATACACTCCTTGACTCAGCAATTCCATTTCCAGGAATTTGTTCCACAGATATACTGATAAAATGATGTAAGGTCAAGGTCATTTATTACAGCAAAAGATGGGAAACAAAATCTATGTGCATCAATGAAGACAGGATAAATTATGTACAACATATAGTGAAAAAGTGCATCATATATTAACAAGAAGCTTGTTATGTCAGTATGGAATTTTCTCTTAAGTATATTGTTCGTAGGAAAAACTTAAGTACAGAACATTGTGAATACTGTTCTGATATTATGAGTGTGTTTGCATACATATTATATGTATGTATATATATGCTTATATATATATATATGCTTATATTAAAGCATCAAACATCTCTAGAAGGACCCACGTTGGTTGCTTCTGGGGGCTACTTACCTCCAGGCAATGACTGAGGATAGGATTGGGAAGATTTTTTCCTGTGTTCCTTTTGCATAATCAAGTAAATCAAATTTAAAATAAAATAAAAACTGGAAACATTTTTATATTTAATAACAGAAGATGTCATTTGCATGAAAATATCTTTTCATATTAAAAACATCCTTTGCATCAGACACTAGAGATGCTCTTTGCCTGTTTACCCAGGATAGTGTCACTTTCTGCCTCTTTTTCTGATGTGATTTTCAATATTGTTTCATGTCACTCTCAACAGTGACCCACTTAGGACAGTAGAGCTTCCAGCTGACTCACTCCGTAAGTGAATCACGGCCCCTAAGAAATCCAGCCCAGTTCGTGGTGACACTGACCCTGGTTTTTTGACCGATGACCAGATGAAGTGGTTGACTTGAGTTAGGAGCTTGAGTGAAGAAAAATGTCTGTCTTGAAAATAAGTGATAAATGATCAGTAAAACCAGCAGTGATAGCTCCAAGAGGGATAGCAGGAAATGGAACAGACAGAAGATACACTAGTTCTATTCTCTCATCTTCTTCCAGTGCTTGTGATACAGGATGACTTGGCTGGAAGAGCAGTCGGTGTATCTGGCAGTGATGTAGTTGAAAACTGTATTGGGCTCCATACTGCCCCAGCGGGTGGGGTCCGAGAGAAAAACCACAAGGAGAAGTGAATAGCATGAAAGGGCACATAAAAAGAGGAGCAAGAGAGAGAAGGAGACAGGAGAAGGGCAGACTGATAGAGCAGGCCCACTTGGTCTGGCTGGGTTAAAGCCACCTGGAAGAGTGAGCTTGTATGGAGTTGGATGCAGGCCGGCAGTGGCCAAGGACTGCTGGGGGCAGGCCTGGTGAATTTGGCCAGATACTGCCAAAGGCAGGCCTGTTAAAGGAAGTGGCGCCACATGGCGCCACAGCAAGGTGAAGTGGCTGGTACCTGGAGATAACCAGGGATTTGGAAAGCTGATTTTATATCAGTATTTTTTTGAAAAGTCCGAAGAACTTTGGAGAAGCAGAGCAATTCAGAATGCTGGAGAGAGAGGAAGCAAAGAGAAGATACCAGAGAAAGACTGGCCTTTGTAGAGTGCCTGCCTCAGATTTGGAGGGACATTGTGAATGGGCACCATCTTGAACATGTGTATTTAGGACCTTTAGGACTAAAAATGGTGACTGGGGTAAGATAACTGGCCACTTGTAGAACTAAGGACTTTTTGTTTTCCTGGTTAACTTTCCTTGTTAATAAAACTCCGTTGTTCTAAACAAAAGCAAAACAAGAAGCCTAATCAAAAAATGGGGAGAAGAACTAAAAAGACACTCTCCAAAGAGGAAATACAAATGGTTAACAGGCACATGAAAAATTGCTCAATGTCACTAGCAATAAGGGAAATGCAAATCAAAACCACAATGAGATACCACCTTACACCAGTAAGAATGGCAAACATCCATAAAATGGGCAACAAGAGCTGGCGAGGATTGTGGAGAGAAGGAGACACTCTTACACTGCTGGTAGGAATGTAAACTGGTCCAATCTCTATGGAAAGCTGTGTGGAGGACCCTCAAATTAATGAAAATGGAACTACCATATGACCCAGCAATTGCTCTCTTGGGGAATCTACCCAAAGGAGACCTCAATGCTTGTACAAAGGGACACCTGTGCCCAGATGTTTATTGCAGCACTATTTATAATTGCAAGGTCATGGACGCAACCTAAATGCCCCAGAACAGATGACTGGATGAAAAGGATGTGGAATATATACACAATGGAATATTACTCATTAATTAAAAATGAAAAATTGGACAATTTTATGATAACATGGATGAACTTAGAAGAAACCGCATTAGCAGAAACATCAAAAAAAAAAAAAAAGACAGAAACCAAATGGTTTCACTACTCTATGGGACATGGGAAAGATAAACAAAAAGCCATGAGGAAAAGTCAAAACAAGCCAACAACCAAATTAAAGTACACAACTGGGGGGAGTGGTGGGACAGGGTGGGAATGGTCAGGGAGGGAGGGGTGAACCCTAAAGATCACAAAGATGTGAAGTTTATCTATACATTAATTATTTAATATTAAAAAACCCTTTTGTTTAAATTGCATCGTATGAAGGTCTCACTTTTAGGGGTGGTAGGGGCAGTTTTGCTGCTGCCCCAAGCCAGATCTCCTACACAGTCTGGTGCGGGCCCCACCTCCAGTTTCCCCTTCTCTGGCTTCCTGGGCCGGGGCTGGTGGAGGGCGCTGGGACTTTTTAAGGCTGCAGCTTTTACCAAATAAAAACAGTTATATTTCAGACCAATGACAACATTTAGGGTAAATCTCGTGCATGATTTGAACTACTAAAATAATTTATTTTCTTAAATTCAACGAGTAATTTTAGTGTAAGTATATCTCAAATGGTCTATAGAGAAGAACTGGTCATATCTGAAATTCACTTGGAATTCTGTTGTAACTGACATCTCTGATTTCAGTTGGCAACCCTATTGGAAAGCCACATCTCCCTGGACCCATAGCATCCAGACAGCCAGGGCCCTCCAGCCTTTTGTACCTATCTCTCCCCACTCCCAGCCTGTGAGCCGCCCTGGAGTTGCTTCCGAGTCACCTCTGGCTCAGAGGACCTGGGCTCTGTGCCCCTGCCCTCCCTTTTCAGGAGGGCACAGTGAGCTTCCTTGGGGACTTCTCATCTTGAAATGCGCGCCTAGCAGATGAGCCTGGGTCTGCCACGTTTTCGGGAAGCAAAGAGCAGGAGTCTCTAATGCAGATGCTGGGGGTGGGGTTTCAGTACAATAAGAGCAGTCTCACAAAAGGTCTAAACCATGGAGGTGGACAAAGGGTGGGGAAAGGGGAAGCTGTGACCTGGCACCAGCTGGTTATTGCCACATGATAAAGTGAGGTCAGAGCTCACACATTTAAAAAATGATCTTGGTACCTGGATTTTCACCCCAAAACATGATCGAAAATGTTGGTAAGTAATTAACAGTGTTCTTCAAACAAAATCTTTTTGGGCTATTCATTAGTTTCAGCAAATATTGAGAGTTACTGTTAGGATTTTTTCTATTTTACGGAGAGAACATTGATTCAGAGGCCTAGGACCACACCTCCTCACAAACCTGTCCCCACACTGCACCCACCACTAGGACACCTGCAGTCCCCTGCCACAGTACCTGTGGCCTAATCTGTGTCCCCACCTCCCCCCCATATCCTCAGTTCTTTGTAGGGTTTTCAGTTGGTTTGGTGTTGTCTAACCTTTTGTTTTTGAACAAAATGCTGAGAATACCGTATTTGCTTTAACAAATGAAGTCTAATGCTTTCATCATTTGAATTCCAAATGATGGGTCTACGGCCATACCACCCTGAATGCACACCCGATCTCATCTGAATTCCAAATGATGAGTGTATGCATTCACCCAGTTGCCTTATGAGGCAGATATTACTGTGATAACTATTTTATAGATGAAGAAACTGAGGCATAGAAATTTCTGTTCTGAATTGCTTGGCACGAGCTACCTGGAGCTTTGCTGAGGGCCTGGCTCATAGCACATGCTCAGGAGTGAGCGGTGTGGGGTCCAGGTGTGATCTCTTCACTGTCTTACCTGCTGTGCAGTGGTGTGCTGATAAAGTCTAACAACCAGTTCTCCAAGGTGTTTGCCCATTTCCATGGTGTCAGTACTCCCTTCACAGCAGAGGGCCCTGAGTGAATGTGGAGGTAGGAAGAGATGTACACTGTGGGATCCCAGGGCCAGTCTGAACTAGCTTGAGCACATCCTTGCTGTCATGAGCCTCAAATAGCTGATCTGCCATCACATACACTAAGGTTTGTCAAATTGAAATCAGTGTGCCTGCCTTGGGAGATAAGGGAAGGGATGCTATGAACTGGTGCTTGTGAAATTGGTCATAAATGGACAGAACCTTTAATCCAAACAAGCTACAGGGGGAAAAAAAAGGGAAAATTAATCAGGAAAACAGAAGTCCTCACAGCCACAAGTGGCCAGTCATCTTACCCCAGTCACCATTCTCAGTCCCAAAGGTCCCAAAGACACATGTCCATGATGTCCCTCCAAACCTGAGGCAGGCACTCTGCAAAGTTTCAGTCTTCTCAATCATCTTCTCTTTGCTTCCTCTCTCTAGTGTTCTGCGCTGCTTGGCTTCTCCAAGGTCCTTCAAACTTCTTCAAATGTTGATGCACAAATCAGCTTTCCAAATCTCTGGCTATTTTCAGGTATCAGCTCCCCATGCCACCTTGCTGCTGTGCCACACTCTCCACATCGGCTACTCTTCTGCTGGCTACCATGGCTCCTTGCCACCACCAGCTCACTCTTCCAGGGGACTTCTGCCCAGCCTGGACACTCAGGCTACTCTTTACCCATCTGCTGTTTTCAACTCCTCTCCCCAAAAGTCTGTCCTCTCTAGTATCTGCTTCTTTCCTTTTTATCTTTTTTTTCTTTCTCTTATAAGCCAAAGGTTCCAATTTCCCTTTACATATCCTCTCGGTAATACACTTTCTCCTCCAGGTCCATACCTGGAATTTGCAACAAAGTAAAAGTACTCTTCCTGTTTAGGCAACAAAAACCTCTGTGCCTTTCAGACACAGTTAACGCAATGCCAACATTTTATGAACAAATACACTGCCTATATTGGGGTGACCACTTCACTTGCACTATACCACTTTAGTGAACAGTACTGTTGTCATTGTGATGACTGGTTTCCGGGGTGAAACCTTTCATCTGTTACCAGATTTGACCTGACCTGCAGGTAAATACTAGGTGCTTAATAAATACTGAAGAATTATTTTCCTTATGTCCTTCATGCACTGAAATCCTCCCTTTCTTCACATCTGGCCTAAATCTGCTTCTTTCACAATGTCTTCCTGATTGCTCTTATCCAATGTCTCCTCCTCTGTCCCAAACTCTGCCAGGTGGGAAGGTCCCTGACTAAGGACAAGGAACTGAAGCAACCTCAGGGGGCAGCAGGGTGGTTTGGTTGCAGACTGTGGGACAGATGTGAGGCCTTAGGTGAAGCTTTCATTTTCTCTGGTAGTAAATTACCCTGCCTGTCAAATCATGGTAGTCACCCCTTTTCTATTCCTCAGGCAGCTGAGAGGCAGGCAAATAACAACAGAAAGAGGAAAACACTTTGGAAGTTAATTCATCACTTATATATGGTACTAATTCCTCCAACTTCTCCATGCTTTCAGTTGTCATCTGTAGAATGGAGATAATAACCATTGCTATTGCTTAGGGGTTTTGTGAGGATTAACTGATGTAATTTTTGTACTTAGAACAAGCCTGCCATATATTATGTATGATATGTGAGCTATTGTTATTATAATAATAGTGAGAAGTAATAAACTGTTAACTTAAAAGTTTCTATCAGAAGTTGGGGGAAGGGAAAGTGGTTTTTTGAAGATTCTGCTTATGGATCCTCAGAATCCAAAGCCTCTGGGGGCCTACTTCTTTCCATTCCCCATGCAGACCTGTGGACATGGACACCTCACATGTTTGACCCCTATGAAGTAGCAGTGGTTTGGGGAAGCAGCAGTAGTTTGGGGAAGAGAGCTTCGTCTGAACATGTGTGCTTTCTTTTTTTTCTTAATATACTAAATATATTTTGTTTGCTTTCATAGCTCCATATATAATTTCCACATGAATTTTAAATATTTAACCAAGAATCTGTTTGGCTTCATTTTGGAGTTTTATTGGACAGTTTGCTATTTTCTCCAATGTATACTGTTTTTTTTTTCCATCTTTTCAGTGCTCATATTTACTTATTTTTATTGATTACACACATTTTTTTCACATCGTTGTATAACCTGAGGTTCTCCCACTACCATGTCATCCATGAACCATCATTTTTTTCTTTTTTTTCCTTGCCCACTTTAAAAAAAAATAATATATATATTTATTGAATAAGTTTTGTTTACATTTGCCTTTGGGGTGTTCCTCCCCTCCTCCTACATTCTACCCCTCTGGTCTCTCCATCTCTTCTTGCACTGCCATTGATTGTTCAATTTTTAGTTCCTTGGATTCTTCCTTTTCTTTCCTGTAGCAATGTCCTTTTGTCCGGTGTAGACGTGGTTTCCTGGGACACAGTGGCCTGTGCTTAGTTTTCCAAGTGTCTTTTTGCTGCTGGCCACCAGTTCACACATGATTGTGTTCTTTCACTGCCTCCTCCTTTCTGGTTAGTTGCTCCAGTCCATCTTCTGTCATATTTTGCCCCTTCTTTGTTTTGTAGTTCTGGTTGCTGGCGTTGGGAGCCTTTTTCCTGGCCAAAGTTTGTGCACCAATTTTTTTGATTGAGTTCTGCTGTCAGTTAGTTAACTTTCTCTTGTCCTTTTGTTTGTTTTACCTATATCCTACATATAAGTAAGACCATCTGGTATTTCTCTTTTTCTTTCTGGCTTATTTTCACTACCACCATTTCTTTTAGCACCATCTGTGTTACCACAAATCATGTTTGTCTTTTTTGATTGCTGAATAATATTCCACAGTGTAAATATGCCACAACTTTTTGATCCATTCATCTGTTTTGGGGCATTTGTTTCTATATCCTGGCTATTGTAAATAGTGCCACAACAAACATGGGAGTACAGGTGTCCTTTTTTCTATCCAAAAGTAGCTTTGAAGCTCAAAAGAGGCCCAGTGCCCAGGCTAGCATGACAGCATGCTGCCAGCCCTCATCAGAGTGCTCTAGACAAGTCACTTACCCCTCTGACCTCAGTGTTCCCAGGTGTAAACTGGATCCAACATGATCTCTGAGTGTTTGTCCCATCTGGAATGCATTGTCTGTTGTCTGCTTTCTCTCCTGATTGCGGAGGTCATTCAGGATGCAGGAAGTGGAACTTAAGGAATTCCATGCGGGATGCTGGCCTTGATGGAGCAAACCTCTAAGGGATAGATGCTGAGTGGGGGGGGGGCCCTTAGCTCTTGGGAAGAGCAGAGAAGTGTAGGGGTAGTGAGCACCCGTGACTTAATGGGGCCGTGGGAAGAAGTATGATGTGCTTTTGGCAGGTAACCATGATGGAGTTGCCCTGAATCCTTTTCTTTAAGAAACTGTCATCCCCAAAGCTTGTGTGTTCAGGTGTTACTATCAACCAGAAGGCCTGAGAGAGGCAGTGTGACCGAAGCTGGGGAAAATGAGTCATTTTTGGGAACCAATATGAATGATCAGGGCTTCATTGGGTGCATGAAGGAGGAAAGCCTGAAATTGTTTTAATCACTTTTATTGCCACATAGAGAGAGCGTGTCTGAAAATGAAAGGAACTAAAAGTAAAACAAAAATAGAGACAGAAGGATCTAGTGACAGATTATGAGTTCCTGGATGCAGCCATACCTAAAGCTAGCACCCTGGGGTTGCTCATTTATTGGTACCAGTAAATTCTTCATTTTGGTCACTCAAATCTGATTGGATTTCTGCTGATCACAGTTTGATTGGGTCCTGGCAAACATAGTGTCCAATGATGTAGTCTCTTCTCCAAGTGCTCCTGGGACATTCCTGGGAGCAGAAAACGCAGAGCTCCCGGCCCACCCAAACCTACTAAATCAGAATCTGCATTTGACAAGGCTGTCCATAGAAGGCCGGGCAGGGTGGCACATGCCCGTAGGCGGCAGCCTAGGAAGCCGCAGCCGGGGCCAGGGATCGTGGTTCAAGCCCCGCCGGAGCCACGTAGTGAGGCCTAGTCCCAAAAAATAGCTGGGCGTGGTGTTGCGCACCTGTAATCCCAGCTACCTGGGAAGCTGAGGCTGGAGATCACTTGATTCCATGGTACCATGGGCAACATGAGCCTGTGGTTCTCTGGGCAACATAGCGAGACCTAGTCTCAAAAAAAAAAAGCAAAAAAGCTGTCCATATTGTCCTTAGATTGCAGAAGCATTGCCCCATACTGGCTCCAGCTCTGGCTGTACATTTCAGAGTCCCAATACCGATGCCTCATCCCAGGCTTATTAAATCAGATGCTCTGGGGGTGGATCCTGACATTACCATTTTTAAATAATAATAATTATATATAAATATTGCATCATTGTAGTCCTGGGGTTCTCCCATCACCATATCACCTGTGGACATCATTCCCCATCCTCCATGCTCCTCCCCTCCCTGACCTCTCCCTGCGACTGCCCCACCCCTTGCTGTATGCTTTAGTTTGGTTGTTAGCTTGTTTTGACTTTTCCTCTTGGTTTTTTGTTTGCCCTGTCTTATCTGTAAGTATGAACATCTGGTTTCTGTCTTTTTCTTTCTGACTTATTTCCACTAATATGATTCTTTCTAGGTCCGTCCATGCTGTCACAAATGCTTTGAATTTGTCATTTTTAATTGATGAATAATATTCCATTATGTTAATACACCACATTTTTTTCATCCATTTGTTTGTTTTGGGGAATTTGGGTTGTTTCCATAGCCTGGCAATTGTTAATAGTGTGAATATATCTCAACATAATAAAAGCCATGTACGACAAACCCACAGTAAACATCATCCTTAATGGGGAAAAACTGAAATCATTTCAATTAAGGTCTGGAACCAGGCGAAGATGCCTACTCTCGCCATTAATCAACACACAGAAATCAGTCGCCTTCCTATATGCAAAAAATCAGTTAGAATAAGAAGAAATTAAGAAAAAAAAATCACTCCATTTACCATCACGCCAACAAAAATTAAATACTTGGGGATAAACCTAACAAAACATGTGGAAGACCTATACAAAGAAAACTATAAAACACTATTAAAAGACATAGAAAAAGGCATGAAGAAATGGAAAGACAGTTCCTGCTCATGGATAGGAAGAATAAACATTATCAAAATGGCCATCCTACTGAAAGCAATCTACAGATTCAACGCAATTCCAATAAAAGACATCACCATTTTTAAGACTCTCCAGGTGGTAACAACGTATAGCCACGATGCAAGACCGCTGCTCTGAAAGTGATTTGCTTTTGCGGAGCTAAAAGCGAATGCTTTGCGCTTTAGGCAAGAGCAGAAGCATGCGAGCATGGAGAGCATGGCAGGGACCTCTTGGTCTAGGTGGTGAGCCTTGAGAATGAAGTGGGAGCTGTCTCTGGAGAGCAGGTCACATTAGGCTGCATCCTGTGGACCGCATCCACAGGAACGCCAAAGGAAATTTCCATCACATCCTGGAATGCTTTTTATGCCACTCCTTTGTCTTCTTGTCCCCAAATAACTCAGAATTACATGAAACTCCCTTACGCTGTCAAAATTTCAAGTCTCTCCAACACAGGGACTTGAATGTAAGTGTTATGGGGGATAGGGACTACCCCCTTTTAAATTCCTTTTTACTATGGGTTCTTCCGCCTGCGCACAGCAAATGCTCGGAGATCAAACCTTAGCGACTAGGATAGACATAGAGGTTTATTTACAGACATGGGAAAAACAAACTAAAAGAGTTCGGACCCTCACAACTGTTCCAAATGGAATAGAGGCCCACTTCTGCTCCTCAAGGAGATTCGTGGGGTTTACCCCAGTCTTAGGGCACTTCTGGTTGAAAACGCCAGGCTGTGTCCTTGGCTCCTCATCCTCTGTCACTCCAGTTGGCTCCAGATGAATCCAACCAACCAGGTGGGTCTCAGGCCGGTCTCTCCGAGGGCAGATCTATCCGAGTTTCACTGTGGCTCTGCACTTCACCAGGGTCACCTCTCCTCCGCCTTCACAC
This sequence comes from Uropsilus gracilis, assembly GCA_004024945.1. Lineage (NCBI taxonomy): Eukaryota > Metazoa > Chordata > Mammalia > Eulipotyphla > Talpidae > Uropsilus > Uropsilus gracilis. The sequence continues at coordinate 9,215 of PVHY01002412.1, read as the reverse complement.
AGCTCTTGAGCCTCAGGAACCTGAATGCTGGCATTGTGAGGAAGCTCCACAGGACTCAGCTCCTGTGTCCTCCTCCTCCTGAGGCCGACAACCTCTGTGCCTGATGTTAATTTCCAGGCTCCCGCTCTTGCTCCCACGCTCCTCTTTCCACGCTCCTCGCCAAAATCGAATATCTCTACCCCCTTCCTCTCTTTTTATCCTTTTCTTTGCTCCCTCTCCCCTCATCAACCAGAGGCCCCCAATTCACAACCACACCCTTGGAGGTCTGTACTTCCCTTTTTCCTCTGGGAAAAAGGTGCCTTGGGGGTCACCACCTCAGGACCCTTCATTAGCATGATCATCAAGTCTGCCCAGACAATCACTTTACAGTAAAAAGGGGACTTGTGGCCTTATCTGGTCTCAGGCAGTCGTAGTCTCTGTGTCTTTCAGATGCAGGAGATAGCAATGCCCACATTCCTTTCTCAATGAAAGGAATTGGGTCCATATTGGGTCCCCGGCTTCATAAGCACAATTTGAATCTTAAAATGAATCTTATTTTTGTTGTTGTTGAACTATAAGCTTCCCCCGATATATGTTGTAAATTTTTATTTTTCTTCTAAAAATTCATCTTGGTGAAGCAATTCAGGAGGGAACGTATCCAGATGTTCTCTAAAACCAGTCAACTGGAAGAGAATGGGTTACCAAAATAGTCTCTCTGAATTGAACCTGAGCAAAATTCTTCGATAAGGAGATTTTGCTCCAATGGCTCTCTGTGGAGGGGGATGTGACTGGTGGTCTCATCTTTCCAGTGTTTGGTGAGACCTTGAACCCTTCTACTTTCCTAACTCTGACTGACCTTATCAGGACCGTAGGGATCCCTGTGATTAATTATTGTTGCCAGGCGGTGTCTTTAGGTGGTTAGCAGGTGGTGGTGGTTGGTGTGCTGGGAAAAAGTGAAGAAGATAGAGGCATCCTCTTCAGGAGGGGATAAACTGTGTGTGGGGGGCAAGCAGGGTGTTTTGGGGGCTGCTCTATGTTTACGCTTCATGGTTTTAAAGGTTGGCCAAATCCCTCTGCCTGGCACTCTGCTGAGGAGTAGGCAGAGGTGTGGGAGGGGTTGGGGAAAGAGCTGGAAGCTGGCCTTCCTGGGCTCACCATCATCAGCTCATTAGGGATTCTAATCAGGCAGAAATATTTTCCCATCAGCTCATTACATACTGTAACAAGGTCCCAGCTTCAGGTTGTGGCTGTCTCTCCTGCTGGGGATAACGATGTGCAACTTGTTGGAGCCTTTGGTAACTCATTTGTTACAACATGAGATCCACAGCAGTAGGAGGGCTCTGGGGTGAAAAAGGCAAGGGACAGAGCTGGGGAGGAGATAGAGGAAGAGCCTCTCTGTTTTGGACAGATAATCAGAAATATCCAGTGCTTTTGGGTCGCCACACCCAGATCCTGATGATTCCTAGAATCTTCTCAAAATCTGGACTCACCTCTGTGTGAGGTGTGGTCCAACTCCAGTTGTGTGTGGAAGCTGCTGGCACCGTGTCCTTTTTCCAACTGGGGAATAAAGGCAAAGTCTTTTCCCATGGGGGCAGACCTCAGGACCTCTGCTCTGCATGCTTGGATGGTCCTGGAGGCCAATCCTTGATCTTACTCATCTATGGAAACAATATCTGCATGCCATAATTTTCCAGTTCAAAACTATAAATAGCTCCCTAACTCCCAATGCCTTCTATCTAAACTTGTCTGTCAAGGTTTCTCAGACTAGCTATATTGCAAGTATTTTACCCATCCTAAATCCTCTATCTGAAACTTAGGCCTGGTTTCCTCAATCTCTCGTGAAAATTATTCACTTGATTCTCTTCTCGGTTATTTGCCCTTCATATTCAGAAGGCTCTAGAGCCAGTCACTGAAACTTAAGCAAAGCTGGATGTCTTCTAGCACATCTTTCATCGTTACACTAACTTTCCTGGGTTGCTTATGGCATGGTGGACAACAGGGATTCATCAAGGACAGTCTGTGGCTCAAATCTGGACCCTCTCTCTTTGTAGTTTCATTGGAGCACAGCCCTGTTGAGGTTTACTTGTTGTCTATAGCTGCTTTTGCACAGAAATGTTGGGTAATTGCAAGAGACCAAATGACCTGCAAAGACTAAAATATCTACTATCTACCCCTTTGCAGAAAAATTTTGCTCACCTCAACCTAAAGTAGATATTTTTGTCACTTAAGTATTTATTATGCCTCCTTAAGTTCTTCCTAAAAGAATCCCTAGTTCTTCTTTTCCCCTCCTCTCCCTAGTTGCTCTGCTCATTTCTCTTCTGCTGCTCTGAACTTCCACCACAGTCAATCCATTTGCTTTTTATGATGTTTCTCTCTAGATGTACTTTTAGTCTTTCATTTATGTGCCTGTTTGTATAATCCTCTGATATGTAACCCCTTTGAGGGCAGAATCTCTTCAGATCCATCTCTTCAGCAAGGGTTCAACAAATGGGGAAGAACCTCACTGGTTGTGGCAGAGAACTCCATGGCTCCTCAATGGTTTTCCTGAAATTGCCAAGAGGCACATCATGAGCTTCTAAAAAGGAACCTGCTTTCTTGTCCTTCAGCATTGATAATGTCTGAAAATGACTCATTTCTGTGGCTTGAAGAGCTGTGTTCCTACTACCTTTGAACTGGGAGTTTCTGCTTCCTTTGTATTCATGCCACTATCTCATGGAGAAAGGGATGTCCTGCAATTTTGCAGATGAATTATGTTGATCCTGGTTCATTTCCATTCCTCTTTCATTCTCAAATATGAAACCATCCTATAAAATTCCCTGCATTGGCCCATAAACTCCATGGAGAAATCCAGGAAAGAGAAAAGTTTGTATCTCTCAGTCCTCGTCAAACAAAATTGCAATCAAATTGTGACAGGCAGAATAAAGGTGCCTCCACCTCCTCAACAGGTTCATGTTCCTATTCCAGAACCTTTGACTATGTTGCCCTACAATGTAAACAGGTGTTTGAAAATGTGATTGTGGTTAAGGACTTTGAGATGGGTAATTACCTTGAATTATCCCATTGGGTCCTTGAGTCCTTAAAGTGAACTGGGAGGTTGGAGAGTAGGTGAGAGAGATGTGGTGTGAAAAGGACTTGCTCCACTGTGACTGGCCATGGAGGAAGGGGCCATGAGTCAAGTAATGTAGGCAACCTCTAGAAGCTGGAAAGGCAAGGAGCAGATTATATTGTAGTTTCCAGAAAGGAGGCTAGCCCTAGCAAAACTTTGATTTTAGCTCAGCAAGACCTAGACTTCTGATCTCTAGAATAGTCAGATGGTAAATCTGTTATTTAAGACACTAAATTTGTGGTAATTTGTTACAGCAGGAAACTAATAGAAATACCCCACCCCCCTCTTTTATGGAATGACCTACCCTGCCACTTAGTCCAGGTGGTTCAGGAACTCAGAGAGGCAGAGTGTGGGGGCATAGCTGTGGGGGGAATGGAGGCTAGATGGGCAATGCCCATCTGTCACAGAAGAAAACAGAGTTATCCAGAGTCCTGGAGCTAAAGCTGAGCTGGTTGTCTTGGAAATCATGGCCTTTGCCCTAAGAACAGTTAGATTTGGCAAAAGCCAATGGAGCTTTGTTGGTAGACTGGCAGGGGAAGGGATGGACTATCTTGTTTACTTGTTACATATGCATAATGTACAAATACTGGATTCTTAGCTGGCTCTTAGGCAGGTGCCCCAAAATTCTGGGCCTGGACTCATTTGACCTGAGTATTTCTCTGGTCACTGAAACAATCAGATGAACCCTGGATCAAAGATCTATTAACATAATAAATGACACCTAAAAACACACCTCCAAACCTCATTAACTTAAAACAATAACTGTCTTTTGCTTACAGATTTATGGCTCAACTAGTGAACTCACTGATCTGGGCTGGACCCTGCTGGGTTTGCTCACGCATCAGTGGTCAGTTAGCAGACTGGTTGGAGGATGATTGACCTGGCATGGCTCAGATGGGGCTACTCAGGCCTTCTCCACATGTGCTCTCATCTGTCATCTGTCCAGAAGGCTAGATGATATTGTTATATTGATGGAGGGAGAGAGGAAAGGAGAGAGGGACCAAGAGAGAGAGACACAGGGAGGGAGAGAAGGAAAGAGAGAAAGAGAGAGAGACACAGGGAGGGAGAGAAGGAGGGAGAGAGAGAGAAAGAGAGAGACACAGGGAGGGAGAGGAGAGAGAGACACACACACAGGGAGGGAGAGGAGGGAGAGGAGAGAGAGAGAGAGAGAGAAAGAAATTGGCAAGGTCTGGTACAGCCTGGGCTTGGAACTGATGTATTCTGCAACCCTGCAGCTACATTCTATTGGCCTGAGACAAGGCATCCTGGGCTCAAAGAACGGACAACAGACAGTCCCTTGATGGGAAGACCCACTGTGCCATATTGTGGATGATGTGGGAAGAATGAAGAATCAGGGCTATTTTTATAGTCATTGTGCCACCAAAGCTCTGGGAAGAAAAAAATGCCCTTTGCCCCAAACAGTTCCAGGAGGCTGAAGTGAACAGGGCCCCTGCCCACATCTGGCTCTCCTCCAGGCTGTGAGTGTCATCAGCACCTCCAGGCCCTTTCCCCTCTTCCCTACCCCCTACCCCCTGCCAAAGAAAGTCATAATTCTCCCTATAAATTGCCAGCCGCCAGACCCTCTCTTGTCTCCTCTCTGCTCCCAGCCTGAGGGATGTCATGGGCGACCAGCCGGTGTGATGAATGTCGCTTCTGTAAACCTCCCTCTGGCCTCTGTCGCAGCATCAGCGTGAAATGAACTTGCTAATACTCCGAGAGCCACAAACCTTTTCCACTGCCCCAGCACGACGCATCAAATCGATCTGGCTGGGTGAGCCGCGACAAACCCTACAGAAAAAAGCATCAGCAAATTTAAAGCCTTGTTCGAGGTCTTGATTCACCATAAACTAAGTGGCCGGCAGCGGCCATTGACACTTCTTCCACTGCGCTTGATACGGGGATTTATCGACCTGCCTGAGATGTTGATATTGACCAAGACTGAATTCCAAATGAAAAGGCCCATGGCAGTATATCTTTATTGCTCAAGTAATCTGAGGACTTGCTAATCCTTCCTTGTTCCACTCAATAATGCTGCAGAAATTCTTTTGGAACAGGGACACCATCACTTAGACACAACAAGATACTCTTTCCCCACTCAGCCTCCTGAGAGTAGGATGGAAGACCAACTGTGTATGGTACACATGGCCAAAGTGTTGGAAGATCTGTTCACATCTATACACCAACCCAAAACCTTTAACTTTTCAGAGACCCAGCTCTATATTTGGGGAACAGCCAAGAACACACACACACACACACACACACACACACACACACACACACGCACACACCCAGGACTTTGCACTGGGCCTGCTCTTGGAAATGTCTATTTTCCTTCCTTTGGGGTTCAGGCTTCCCACCTCCATCCCAGGCTAGTGAATCCCAGTCCTAGGGGCCACTATGATTTCACTCTCAGTGCTGGCCCCTGACAGTGAAATTAATGTGACATTTGGTTCTTGCTAATTTCAAGCCCCACTAGGAATACAGAGAAAGGAGGGAAAATTTATTACCTCCTAATTTATTTCCTCATTGAAATACAATCTGTAGTCCTCACTTCAGGGGAGAATGTTTGTGTTAGACTCTCATGCATTGTAACTTTTGAGTTACTTTGGGCGTTGAGGTTCCTGGAGAAACCCCCAAGAAGATGAGGGTGAGACCCAGATTGTCTAGGCAGGGGTTGGCCAGAGTGCAGGATTTTGTCTTTACACAGCTGAGCTATGTTTGATTGTCTATAAGATCCCATTCATGGAGGAAAATGGAAGCCATTGGGGGTGGCCAAGGGAGGCCCACGCACAGGAAGATAGAGCTATCCTAGACCCACCACCACCTGCCGTTAGGGAGCAGGTGCAGGGTGAGCAGATGCTGGTCCACAGTGGGCACTTCCTCTGCTCTCTTTTCGAACTTCTAAGGTTGTCATTAGCAGTGCAGTCTCTACTAGCTCTCCTGACTTGCCAGTCCAGGAAGAGAAGGAATTACAACATCTCTGGCATCCCTATAAGGCCTAGCAGATGTTGAGAGCACAGGCTAGGCATTTGGACATTTTCCAATTTGAAATCTGGTTCGGCATGTACTAGTATGTGACCTTGGACAAGTCTCTTTATCACAGTTTTCTCACCTGTAAGGTGGAGGGAACACTAGCAGTGCCAGGGCATACAATTGCCTCCCTTTCATTTCTGGGCAACAGAAAACCAATTTTGCTCAGTTATCATCTCTATTATCTCCCATGATCTCTGGGCAGTGGCCCCAGTTCCTGATCCAGGAATATGCGATCAGTTCTGGCCAATAACATGAAAGGAGAATATTTCTGGGTGGTCTCTGGAAAAGAACTTTTCCTACATGATAAAGAAAGCAAAAGAGGACTATCCCTCTGCTCTAACACCTTGGTAAACAGTGTTTACCAGACTGCTGCTTCTGACAGTGCAAATTTGGTGGGGATGCTACAGCCCTATCACCATTTGATTACCAAGAGAACCTGGATACAGCTCTCCAGGGTCTTGCCATTAAGGGGTGGCTAAGACAAAGCCATTAATGCCCATGTTTCGTGTAAGAAAGGAATCCTTGTTTATTCATGCTGCTGTGAATTGGTTCTTTCGTTCCTTGAAGTCAAAACGATAACTAAGCAATACAAATATTCACTTCATGACTCAATGAGATAATTTAGGGGACATAGAGAGACTTCTGAATACAGACCTGAAAGTTTCTCCATTCTCTCCACAAAGTCTTGACAGTAGGTTTGTGTCATTTACTCCCCTGGGAATAATGATGAAATAGTGAGGTCAGGAAAAGGAGTGTCATTTTACATTTCTCTTTCCTTTCATGGAGAAGGCAAGTCAATCTTAGCTGGATGACTCTCCAGGCACCACGCATGAGCTCTCTCTTTGCAGTTTGTGTGTGTGTGTGTGTGTGTGTGTGTGAACATAAGTTTTCACTTCTTTAGGGTAGAAATAGAATTGCTAGGTCATATGGTAAAAGCATGTTTAACTTATTTATTTATTTTTAAGAGACTAGTTCTCTCTTTGTTGCCTGGGGTTGTCTAACCCGCAGTCTCAAGTGATTCCTAGCATCAGCCCCCCAGATAGCTGGGATTATAGGTGCGTGCCACCGTGCCTGGCTGGTAAAAACATGTTTAACTTTATATGAAATTACCAAACTGTTTTCTAGAGTGGTTACACCATTCATTCCCATGAGCAAGTTGAGATTAGTTCTGGTTTTTTTACATTGCCATCAGCACTTAGTATTTTTGGTACTTAAAATTTTTGTTTTGGCCTTTTAACAGGTCTAAACTGGTAAGTCATTATGATTTACATTTGTATTTTTCTAACAGTTAATAGTATTGAATATGTTTTTTTTAGCATCTGTATATTCTCTTATGTGAAGCATTTTAGTCCTTTGCCTATTTTTAGATTTTGTTACTTGTTTTCCTAATTCTGAGGTTTAAGAATTCTCTTTGTATTCTGGATACAAGTCCTTTGTTGAATATGTGTTTCAAAAATATTTTCTCCCAGTTGTGGTTTGTCTTTTCACTCTCTTAACAGTGTCTTTTAGAGAACAAAATCTTTAATTTTGAAGATGCTTGATTTCTAGTTTTTTCCCAACATTCTCTTAGAGCCATATCTAACAGTGTTTTACCTAACTTTAGATCACAAAGATTTTTCACTCACATCTCCATTAAGTTTATAGTTTTACATTTTATATTTAGACCAGTGATTTATTGCCATTAACCTTTGTGCATGGCATGGGATTAAAGTTGAAGTTCATTTTTATTTTTACCACATGGTTGTGCAGTTGTTCCAATACTAGTGCTGATTACACTATCCTTTCCTCATCGATAGCTTTTGTATTAGTGTAAAAAACTAGTTCATTATGTTTGTGTGGGTCTATTTCTGTACTCTTTAAGGTTTTATTAATATGAAACAAAGACCTGCTGGAACTTTTTTAAAAACCTTTTTTTATTGATTAAAGTCACATGTTTTTCATATTATTGTCTACCCTAAGGTTCTCCCACTACCATGCTCCTGTGCCCATCTCTCTCCTGACCTTTCTATCCTTTGCTTTATGCTTTAATTTTGCTGTCATTTTGTTAGTTTTAACTTTTTCTTGTCCTTTTGTTTGTTTGTTTCCCCTATATACTACATACAGGTGAGATCATCCAGTATTTCTCTGTTTCTTTCTGGCTAATTTCTGCAACCTGTGGGCACTTTGATTGAAATTATATTGAACCTATCGGTCAAACTGGGGCAAATATCCCTCTTTTCTATATTGCGTCTTCTAGTCCATGAGCATAGTCTGTTTTGCCATCTATTTAAGTTAACCTTGAGCTCTTTTATCAGCATTATGTAGTTGTAAAATACTTGTACCTAAGTATTTTATTGTTTGAATTATTTTGAATGATAGGCATATTTGATGGTATCTGGAAAAATATTTCTTTTTTGTTTCACCCTGGTAGCCTGTATTCTTCTTGTTAAATACCTTTACTGTTCTAGGGGCTTTGTTTCTGATTCCTCAAAATCATCTCTATAGAAAATTGTATTGTTTGTGAATTCAATCAATTTTAGTTCTTCATTTTCAGTCTGTATTTTATTTCTTTTCCTTGTTCTGTTAATCTATGATTTCTAGTATGCTATTGAATTGGATATTTAGAATATATCATCTTCCTAATCATGGGGGGGGAAGAATGTAATCTCTCAACATTAAATATAATATTAGCTGTAGGACTTTTGTAGATACCCTTTATCATTGACAAAATTTTCTTATAGTCCGGGTTTGCTGGAATTAAAAGTATGTTGAAAATCCTTTTAATATTCATTGATATGAATGGCCAACAGGCACATGAAAAATTGCTCAACATCGCTAGTAATAAGAGAAATGCAAATTAAAACCACAATGAGATACCACCTTACATCAGCAAGAATGGCCCACATCCAAAGAACAGGCAACACAAATTGCTGGTGAGGATGTGGAGAGAAAGGAACACTATTACACTGCTGGTGGCAATGTAAACTAGTTCAACCACTATGGAAAGGGGTGTGGAGGACCCTCAAGCTAATGAAAATGGAACTGCCATTTGACCCAGCAATTGCTCTTCTGGGAATCTACCCAAAAGAGACCTCAATGTGGGTACAAAAGGACACCT